>VZTJ01003205.1:100830-123960 GCA_013397795.1 Orthonyx spaldingii
TTTTTGTCCATCTTCTTCCCATTTCCTTGGTGGATAAACCTGCAGGAGAGTTAATTGTCACATACATGGATTTAATCACATTGTCCACACTGTTTGGGGGCCTTGCCTTCAGCGATCCATGACTAATTGTTGTGGTAATTTTTCAATCATTAACAGCACCGCATATGCTGCGGACAAATCCCACGACACCCACTAAACCCCGGCGGCCAGCGGCGCACACGCCTCCATCAAAGCCCCGCGCCCCAGCCGCCGCCCCCCTCGCCCATCGCCGGCTGCATCCCGCCCTCAGGGGCGAGCTCGGCGCTGGTACTGCTGCCTTTAAGGAGGCAGCGCTGCCAAAGGGGGGGAGGGGAGCGGTGGAGGGCGAGGAAGGACATTAGGACTCCATCTGGGCGGGCTGGCGGGGCTCTCGCTGTCCGCCCGGCGCCCGCAGCTGCCGCCCCGCTCCCCCCCCAGCCGCCGCGGGCGCGCCGGCGGGACGGGAGCAGCCCCGGGGGAGCCCTGGGGCGGATGGAGGCACGGCTCTAATCACCTCGTCAACCCGGCGAACTCCCTCGCCTCTCCCGTCTCCGGTAATTACACGCGTTTCATACGGCACAAAAAGCCGAGCCAAAAGCTCCCCTCCTGCTTCAAAGCCAAGTAGCAACCAGAAGGTAACAAATCGCTGCACCAGCAACCCTGCAGCAGCGGGAAGGATCCGTGTCACGGCGCTTCGGAGGGAGAAGCGAACATTATACAAAAGTGCCACTGCCTGGTCCAAGCTACGTGAACCAAGTGACCCCAGCTCAGCTGGCAAAGAGGTCGCCTGGGGAATGAGGCGGCCGGCACTCCCAGTCACCTTCTGACTTCTTGCTCCCGGAGCAATTTATTCACTGACGGAGGTGTACGACACCCTCCAATGGTGTACGCCTGGGTCCCTGCAAAAAACAGTATTGGGTTTGCAGCTTGGAATGGACCGATTGGACAATGCCATGTTCTCCTCTCCCTCACCACCCCGTTTTCAAACACATTAACATATTAAGCTGTTTTATGCGCCTGGGACGTCACACTTACAGATGATGCATATCAGCATCCTCAAAGAAGGCTTGAATGGGGGAAGGAAAAAATCAGATGAGATTCTGCAGCATCTCTGCCTTGAAGAGACCACTTTAAAACAAGGTGGCATTTCAGCAATCACCCAGGTGGCTTTAGAAAACGCTGATAGAACATGTCATTATTGAAAGCTGTGGTAGCAGCAATAGTGACTATAGAGAGATAAATGCAGGCAAAGGAGAAAACTAAAAGAAAAAAAGAAGGAGAAAAATAAGAATTAAGAGCAAAACAAGGCAGGATTAAACAAAGGCAGGAGCCTCTTTGCTCGCCCGGAGTGGGGGAGAGAAAATCCCCAGCTACACAGGGGAGTAAACAACAGCATCCTAGACTTGGCTTCTGATTCAAGCCATAAAGAAGCAAAGAGAGGAAAAAATCTCGTCCTTCCCACAAGTTTCTGACAGTCACAGCACCGGCACTCTTATGCAATCGTTACATAAGTTTTGACAGGACCGGCGCCTTCCCCACTCCCTGCCCAGGCGCAAGGCAGGCAGGGCACCCCCGCCTCCCCACCACTGCATCACACTCTGCTCGCCCCGGGGCTGCAGATGCGGGATGATACACAAATACAGAATAATCCTCTGCACTTTTTATTCTTTTTGACATCTTTCTTCCACCATCCATGACTTGCTTTCTGCAAGGGTGGGGGGATACTTAGTGGCACATAACTGAAATAACCTTTCTTGCTTTCTTTCCCCCCCTCCTTATCCCAGAGAATACTGCCCTCTCAAACCAAAGGAAAGGGTGACAACACATTAATAGTTTCTTAATTAATTTCTGCATGTAGCAGTGTTGCTGCTATTACCACACTGCATCGAGTCGGTGTCACTGACAGGAGAACCACATGAAGTTTATGGAACCGAGATGACAAAAGATCCCAGCAATGGCAGATGGCATGTGAATCACTGCACAGGCAATTAGCAGCTAGCTGACGGATTTTGACGTGCTGAGGAGGACAGAGGGGGTTTTCTCTGCTCCTAGCAGTTCTCACCAGAGGGGATGGAAATAGGCATTAGTCTCACTTTGCCCCCACAGAGTCTTTGCAACCACTCTTGCTGGGTTTGAGGCTGCTGTATTGCTAGGCACTTATAAGCACCCAGTGCAGAAAGATTTGCAGCAGCAGTAAAAATGCTGTCTTTTTACCTTGATGAGATCAAGTCACAGCTGCTGCAAAGCAGAGTGTTTTAGGCAGAGTAAAAAAAAAAAAAAAACAAAACTACAAAAACCCACCTATGCAGCAAAGGACCACAGCCGCCAAGCCAAGCACCATGAAAACATAACAGTGCTGTAAACAGTGATTGAAAATGCATCAAAAACATCGAATGCTTCTAAGCTACAATGACAAATGTATTCTGGAACTGTTCAAGCTGGATACCTCTCAAAATGAATTTTTACGGTAGACAGCGGTCCTAAATTTTGATCAGAGAGCTAATGCAGAACCCTTCAGCATGAGCCTAGTCAGCATATATCTTTATCTTCAAGTCAGTAAAAAGAATAATATAAAAATGTACTAGTAAAATAATGCCCAGCAAGGTCTCTTCTGTGTGGCTGCAGTGCAGACCTTGGATAACACTGAAGCAGGGACACTATTCTGAGCAGTCTGACTGACAGCGCCGTGACCAGTAACACTCGGAAAGCTACTACCTTAAAAACCCAAGGTGACAACCTACATTAGTTTTTCTAACACTTTTTAGTTTGTTTGCTCATTAGTTGCCAGGTCAATGCTAGATTTTGTGAGCTCTGCAGTGGGGATTCTTTCTGTACTTTTCACTTGCTTCAGTGCATGCTCAGGAACAGTAATCCATTTTGGGTGGCTCCTTGCACTGATGCAATTAATAGCATTAAAAAAACCCTCCAGCCTCACAGCACAGGAGCTCTGCCTCTGGAAGCACAGCATCCAAGTAACCCTTCCTGCTGGAGTAAAAGTTCTACCAGCCATCATCAATACCTGGACTAAGCAAGGTTGTCCACTTAAGAACGGCAGCATATGCCTGTATTTTTCCATCCCAAACTGGGCATGCTGGTAGGGATGCAGAAGAGGCTGGATGATGGTCCCTTGCAAAGAGACAAGATGCTGACAATAAGGCTTTCATCAACATTTTGCTTCCACATCAGACAGCTCTTCCTATGACCCACTCAGTTTTGCATTTCCCAGGAGCCAGAGGCTGTGTCTATTTTCTGAAGTCTGTGCTTCCAATACTGTGCCAGGCCTACAGCACACCACTCAGCACCTGCTTACAAGCTGCTCCATGCCATAGGTTGCTCACTCGCTAAAATCCAAGGCTGGGCCACTCTAGTTCTACCAACTAGAGATTTACTGACTACATTCACTGACTTCCCAGGCTACTTTGAACTTGCTGACTGACTTCCATTGCTAGGTATGACAGCATTTTGCAACTCCTGGTCAAGCCTGAAGCAGCAGTGAAAAGACAATAGGTTATTATCTCCATTTCATATACAAGTAAATTGAAGAAGACTGTGAATACAACAGAAATGTTAAGTTCAGGCAAATGCTACTGAATAGTCTGAATACAGATATCACACCTTCCATGCAGTTAATTATGCAAGTTTTGTAAAGAAAACCAACACCAAATCAAATAAATCAATTTTCAGCTGTAAGTATGCCTGTGCTCTAATCTTATTCAGTGCAGAAAAAGTGCTACCTACTATATGCATATGATTACTAATCACCAGGACAGAGACAAATGGTATATCACTATATGAAATTGCATACCATTCTGCAGATGGAACCAAGACTACAAATATATTTAGAATGTTTGAGAATTGATTTGAAGAGCTAGTAATTTTATTATATATCAGAACCTTCTACAACAAGAACAGATTTGAGGATCTGGCTGTTTCGGCACTTTGCCAGCTACTGAGACCAGAAGCTGTAATTATGCAATATTATGGCTACAGGTGATCCTTCAGCAGCTATAACTCAGGTAGTTGGTGATCATCTTGACACACAAGGAATGATACCCCATGTGCATCTCAGTCTTGCCTAGTTTGACATCACTTAATCATATGGACTATAATGTGACACATGGACTTTGAGTATCATTGAATTCCAGACAGATTGTTAACATGCAGTTTTGGAGAATTTTCCAAACCTTTTCTAATGCATTGGTCCAAGTGTACCAAGCCAATCACATCTTACAGGAAAGGAAAACAAGCCCTATATGTTGGCATATTAAAAAAAAATCTTATCAGTCTCAGGGAGTTCTCACATAACATTAGAACACACTTTACTGAATTTTTGCTTCCTCCAGCTTAGAGCTTCTCAAGAAAAAACAAAACAAAACAAAACAAAACAAAAACCAAGCATTAGCAAGCTTTCTGAGCCAAAAATCAATGTTCAGAATTAATTGAAATGCTCAGAAAAGGATGCCGTAATGAAAAAGCACCAAAAAAAAGAAACACGTGACGCAAAGAGTTACCTTCCAAGTGTAAGGTGACAAGGTAGTAGTAATGCTGCCCTTACTGATGACAAACAACTGAAGAAGGCCAGGCTCTCTCTGAGTGGATTGTAAGGTGACACAGGACAAGTCACTAAACTGAGTTGTGTCACACTTTCCCCTTTTGTAAAATGTGCCTGATAATATAGCTTTTATAAAAGCTAATAAGGCAGGCTGCTGAGAAGTGCTACATAGGAGCACCATTTTTATTATTGTCCAACAGAGGGCATCTATGCAGGACAACAAAGATTGGCCACATTTCTGTTACTGAGAACAGTCAGAAGCAGTGTTCCTCTCCACTATGTTTTCCCCACATGCCTTAAAAAGTAAACAAAACCCCAACAAAACAACCAACCACCACTAAGAAAACCAATGGGTTCATCAAACAGAGATTTCAGATGGATGCTCTTCAGCAGCTAAAGAAGACACACTGCTAGCATATCTATACATTCTCATCCATGCTTTCTCAAAGCTATGGCACCTACAGGTATTCCAGTCTGGCTTGGCATTGAAGTATCATGTTGTAAGGGTATTTTCATGATGATGAACAGTAAGGTTTGAGGAGTTTTCAGTAAGGTAGGGCTCCACTGCAGGAGGATTGCAGTCTAGTAAGATTAAAGGATTGTGGAAGAGGCATGCAAGGTCTTGGGAAAATATGTCCCTTCTAAGCCATTAGACTTCATAGCTTTACCTTGAGGTTTTTCAGATGACATAAGAAGAAAACCAAAATCCCCTAAATTTCATTTAGAAAAAAAACACCCAAACAGAAAGACTCTGATTTCTCAAACATTTTCTCAGTTGCAGTTCCAGTTGCTACTGTGTTTTAAACTTCAGCTGTAAAGAAACAGCTACTGTATCTTTCTTATTCCCCATTTTCACCACTGCTCAATTTCTCATACTTATTCCTAACACAGCATTTTATTCCAATCCCACCCTTAGCCTCAGAATGACTCCTCCTCACGCTTTTCGCCTCTCCAAGAGCAAGACTTCAGCTTCCATTTCACACCTCTGCAGACGTGGAAAGCATGTCTGTACACTGGATTACCCAAACTAAAATTGTCATTCTACAAGAACAGTTGAGCAAGAAAATCAAAGTCAGTGGACCAGGTCACAGACTGTCAACATAGGCCTTCAATCACCTGTCAAACACCTTTACGGTTCAAGGCATAAGCCCAGCACCAGGAATAAAGCAATTCCTGAAATAAGTCCTAGCCCTCAAAATTCAGTGTCTTGCACAAGACTTCCACAAGTACTGGAGAACAGAGCTGATGAGCTCATGCAGACATCTCCCCTGCAGTCAAACTTCCTTGACACAGTTTCCTCAGCTGTGGTTTGAAAATCTTCTTAGGGTTGTCCTTCAGATGGCAGCATACTTGCTGCAATTACTCTCTTCTGCTATGAAGGCTTTTGGGTGTCTCCAGGGAGCCTGGGAAGGCCCTTCCAGCTCTGTATTGCACAAATGTGTGGAACACATAAAAGAAATTACAGATTCAGTGTCCCTTAGTTCACCTTCCTTAAACTCCACCTGTGAATTGTACCATCACAGAGCTTTTCCCTAACTTAAGGTGTATGCATTTTTCTTCAAGCCCCATGAGAACAGAAATAATGAAAGGGAGATGGAAGTAGAGCAGCAAAAAGGTCACTGTAGGAGAACTCTAGCTTTTCAAACTTGAGCCTTTCAAGGAAAGGGCTGCTGATTTTCTCTTCCTGCAGAGTATCGTAAGGCAGCAAGAAGGTCATTGTAGGGGAACACCAGCTTCTTCAAAATTGAACCTTTCAAGGAAAGAATTAATGATCTCTTACTGCTGAGTATCACACCTGCAGGTGTCGCAAAAAGAAGACAGGAGGCTGTCTGTTGAAAATAAGTGAAAGATGTGCTTTTTAAAATTATTGCAACTGTGTTTCTACCTCTAAGAATTATCATATTAATTTAATCTACAAAAAAAATGCCATCATGATCTCAAGCAGTGGGCATGCCTTTTGTAAGTGGCTGCTGTTCCTTCCCTTCCTTTGAAAAACCCAATGGTCACTTTAATGAAGAACACCAAAATGGGACAGGGCTCTGAGAGGTGTTAAAATTTTTTTTATCTAATTATTTATCCATGAATAAGAGGCAAGAATGTGAGAGCATTTTCTGTCCAACGTCAGAGCAGCCACAGAGGTCTATAGGAAATGACTGGTTTTACTACTTCTGCAAGTGTTCCTACACTTGGTTTAAGATCACCCAAATTTCCACCTATCTTCTAATTGAGTTCCCTCTTGTTTTTAAACAGTAAGTATCTGGTCAGAACTCCAGGGGAACACTAGTGTTTATGAAAGCTGTATAACATAACAATTATTAAAAAAAAATCAGCCTTCACTCATGTGAATGTCCACTGATGATCTTGCACACTTCCCTACTCTCCTCTCTCCTGTATTTAAGACGTAGTGCTTCTGTGACAGCCACAAAGATGACAAATATGGAACTACTGATGGGGCACCACAAAACCGCTCTATTTTCTATTCACTGAACTACAGTCACACATATTGAGTGCTTCTTTCTCTCCACCCCAGGATATTCAGACTTGCTTCTACTAAGACCATTTTGTATTGACTAATTGCATAGAAACAGAAACAGCACAAATTACACTTGTTTTGAGCTAGAAACCAGTCTGTTCAGCATCACATGCTGCCAAAACAAAAGAGCAGCTTGTTCCTTGTCCCACTAGGACAGCAGCTCATAGGGTCACATTTAAAGCAATGCAAATAGTCACCAGTGCATCACTCTTATCACCTGGATACTATTACAAAACCATATATATGGCACAGAACAACTTAGAGTATCTCCTTAGGATGCTGCAACATTTTTCTGATATTTGCTTACAGCTCCTCCAGTCAGCCATATGCAGAATATAGTAAGTGCTTATGCACAGTCTGCTCCACTTCACTAGTGATGTGTGAAAGCTGAGAGCAATGTTGCCACAGAACTTTTGTTTAAAACTAGTGTACAATTAATTGCATCTTCAGATGGCTTAAGTGAGCTCCAGCTTCCTGTTCTGGAACAGCTCTAGTAAATTCCCATTTTTGTTTCTATGACTCTATTCACATCTTTGTTTCTATGGCTCATATGCCCATGATGCGCAAAACCTGCAATCCAGTTATTATACCTCCTGTGAACGTGGCCAGAACTTCAGGCTGTAAGAAACTAGATAAATAAACAAATAACCATGAGAGGGGCACAGGACAATCTTTCAAGCAGAGAACCCTAGAGAAAATAAACTGTCCTGTATAACATGAACTGCTGCCTCTTATGAAATAAATAAAAATAACAGCAGCAAGTGGCAATACAGGCAGGGTACAGTCTTCCTTTCTAAGATCACCAGCTTTTATTCAATAAGACTATAAAGTAATTTAGCACTTGGAAAAATGAGTAATTCTGCTCCTGTCTTGATTGTGATATGATGAGTTCTAATACAGTAGCAGAGATATCCTGGCAATTACAGTTTTTGCTGTGCACAACACAGTAGTATTATATTAAGACTATAGTTCCGTGAGATGAAAAAAGAAGTCCCAGTCAGGAGTTTATCTTTGACTGTCACTTTTGAAACATGCTAAGCAAGTCTGAACTAATATGAGAAAAGGATTCTCCTCATTGTACTTTTTCTTTTGGAATAATTCATTAACTAAATACTTTTCAACCAGTACAATCAAAGCCCTAGCTGGAGTCTCTTGTCTTATTTAAATAGATCCTACTAACTTTTCTTCTGTTATAATCCCCACTGCTCTTTTACATCAATCACTGTTCTAAAAGAAACTCAGAAAAACCACTTTAATTTTTCTTCTTTTTTAAACAGAAAAAAACTCTGAATTATCATGTCAGTGACAATCTCTGTCATTAGAACAAAGAAGACTTGTACTTTTGAATGAGCAACTCAAACTTCAGGTCTGGAAAATATGTTCTTTTGTTACTCTTTCCTGTCTCCTACAATTTTAAGATAAAGTAGAAATAGAAGTCATTGAAGGGTGAGGAGTTGAACACCTCAAAAATTGCAGCCATCAGTTTATGGGCTTTTTATCAGGATCTTTTGGTTTTTTTCTTGATAAAGCCAACATTTTAACCCAGAGAATACAGAACTTGCCCAGATTTTCAAATATTCAGCTGAAGTTTATAAATAATCCCAATGACCTCAAATGCAAGGAAACAAACAAGCACTTTCCTCCCTCCACTCTCCATCTGGCCAAAAATGAAAACAGGCACAAGATGACTTCCATGATTACCTATTAAATTCCATTTGTTGTTACATACAAAAGTTTCCTTGGACTCTGCCATGGTATTTAGGATCAAACTTGTTACTGATGCTCACTGCATAGTCATCAGAATACATAATTTATGACATCCATTCTGTTCAGGAAAAAAGAGATATTACATTAATATCTATTAGTAATCTGTAAAGTTATTTACATGGGGGGAAAGTGTTAATAAAGGCTGGCATTTTTCCCTGATTCATTTCATGTACACCAGCAAATCCTGCTCCAGACTAGCAGGTACACTGCCTGGAAGGGGCTGTATTCTCTCCATAGCTGTACTGCAGTTGCCTTCCAGCAGCACAAAAGTGTCAAACCTGATCTAGATTCTTTCCCTCCTTCTGGAAAAATGTTTATCTTTCACAGCATTATCACCTCCTTCTGAACACCTTTTTATTCACGTGTTGTAGGTTTTATCCTCTCTACTGCTTGTAGACACTGCCTTGTCTATGACTGCTGAACAGGAAAGTAAATCTGGGTGTCTGAAGATGAAGCCCAAACAAAACTGAAGCTAAGTTACTCTGTGTAGTACGAGCAGAAATGGCACCAATGGGGCTGACATATATTTCTACAAAGCTAGAGTTTATAACACCATGCAAGGTTCTTCTGTTGGCAGGCAGTAATGACAGAGAAGCAGTGGCCCAACCGTGGCTCTTGAGCTGTTCTGTGTTTGCTCACATGCAAGTCAAACAATGGTCCCTGGCCAAGGCTCGCCCGCATGGTCAGCAGTGGATCAGTATGCACTGGCACACGGACAGCTGCGCAATCCAATCTGCTCAGACTCCAGCCGGAATGAGCCATGAGGGACTTGTGCCACTGGCTCAGCCTGGACTGCTGCCACAGCCAGGCTGTCATCACTAGAAGGCTGCCACTCTCTCAACTATGCAACATGCTTGGGTTTTCCCTTCCCCACCCCTTGTCCTCTAAAGACATGTGCCTCACAACTCACCACTCTGATAAACAGCATGGAGTTCAGAAGGCTGAACACCCACATACACTGCCACTGGTTTGCTATTTTCTTAGGACACCTGCAGAGCAGAGAAGGGGAAGAGGTGCATGTTCAGTTCCAGCAGGAGACCTGCAGTCACCCTTTCTTCTCACCAACTACCAACCTCAAACACAAGAAATGAGGTACAACAGAAACATCCTAACCAAAGCTTCCTCCTACAGAAATGAGAAATCAAGCTTGCATTTGGAATCTAGAGAAGAAAAATACTTCCTAAAATGCTTGATCTAATCTCAGCTGGACTGAATCTGTCTCAACTGAGCTTTGTGTATCAGAGTCAGAAACAGTTAGAGACATGCCTATAAAATCTCTTCTCCAGCCTCAGCTGGGTAGTCCTGATAAATATCCTGGGAATAGCAAAAATGAATATTGCAATGCAAAAAAAACACCCAGAGGGTATCCTAGCCTGATGAGGTATTAGGCTCATTGAACCAACTCCTGGCTGATTAAAAACATTCAGCATTCACCATATAACGGTGTCGTAATTCAATAGTATTATTTAGATGTATTTTCATTTGCATAAATAAAGCCAAGGGAAACACGATTTCTGTGGCATAAATTGTTGCTCTTCAAGGTTTCTGAGAGTACCACTTTCTTTTACTTAGGAGCTGCTTAATAAACTACATTCATCATTATTTAGCCTTCTCTTGTGTGTGGTGCTCTAGTCCTTCTGCAGGATCCCAAGGAGACAAATCATAGTGAACTACTAAACCTTTAATTTACTTTTGATTAAAAAAACTTAAGAGAAGGAGAAGCAATACATACACATTGGCAAACTGCTTCAAAGGCAACTGAAACTTTGGAAGGTGCAACTGCCTATCTCTTTTTTTCTTTTCTAGATTTCAAATGGACTCAAAGAGGCCTCACATATGTTGAGGGGAGCTTTCATTCACTTAATGGAAAGATGTGCCTGTCAAATAAACACTCTTGCTGATTTCAAAGTTTGTATTAAACTGAGTTAACTCTTTGTCATACATTTTTGTGCAGGAGAAAATGAAACATGAAGACAAAGTAGTTTCTTAAATTATGAAGATAAGGAACTTATATTCCAACTAAAAATGTAATCTTGCACCATGAAAGGGAGACTACCCTCTAAATCTACTGACATTACTACTCTTAACATTAAGCTACAAAAATCATATAAAGCCACAAACTCAAATGCCATCCAAGTTTTATAATAACTACTTACTTCCAAGAATCAATCCTATACTTTTTCTTCCACAAGATACCCCTATAAATAAATAACACGTTTTCCAGGAATAAGTATAATAGAATTGTCATAAAATGGAATACTGTATTTCTCAATATTTACAAACACTACAGATTGGAAGCAAGCTTATATTAATTCTTCTGAAGATTCCCAACTTTAACACAGATAATGAATCTATCAAAGGTAATAAAATCAAAGAAAGCAACATTTCAAAAATTTTATGGGTTCCTTCTGTATGAAAATCTCGATGAAAAAACAGCTTTAAAAATAGAGTTGTAAATGAAGTAGAAGACAACAGGCAAATTATCTTGACAAGGAAAAGGGAAGGGTAGAGGAAAGATGTAACTTCATAACACAACACACAGATCAGACCTGGTGGTGTAGCCAGAGAAGACGGAACAAGAGAAACAAATAACAAATAAAACAATGCACCCTTTGATTGACAAGAGCATCACCTCTGTATAACTCACTTCTGTGTTTTGGATTACTTATCAAGGCAAGACTTGGACTTCTTTCCAGTAGTTCAAAAGAAACCAAAATAAAATCAACCCCAAAAAGCACTCTTCATACAAACACAAGAAATAAACTGTCTTCAATTTCCTCTTTGAGTAGAAAGGAGTTAGAAGAAATAACTTTTCTGTATAAGAGTCATCTCAATTTTAAAATACATGCTCTTTTGAAACTTGAACCTCTAAAGTCCTAAGAGTCCAGATTTAATCCTGCCAAAATTTAAACCCCAAGCTACAGCTCAGCTCATGTGTAAATATGTAGCAGTGCTGCATCTACTCCCTTTGCAGGACTGGGACGCTTAGCAAACAATCAGTTAGGTTTGCAATCACAAAGGAGGGTGGCATTAATTGTTAGTCTAAAGATGCTAAGAAAGTGGCCAATATTTCTGCTGTCACTTTCTGTGGATGATTCCTTTACAGTCAAGAGATGTGGCAGTCAACTAAGAACACCTAACTGCCACTCCACACCCCTCAACTTACATGACTGGGCCTTTATATGAACTATTTAAAAGTTAAAAGTCAAGTACATGTTTTGCAGTAGCCACTCTCAGGTGACTACAATCACAGCTCTTCTACTTATGGACAGACAGGGTGGATCACCACAGATTTTTAGGGAAAATCAGGTCCTCTGCCCTATTACTTATTCCTATTTAAACTGATCAGCACTGTCTTAGGTACGCACGTCTCTGGATGTGCCATATCCATACATTTGTGGGTACCTGTATGATATCTGAAGAACAGAGATGAAAATTCAGTCACGTCCGTCTCCAAAAGGCCACAACTCCACACCAGCTCTAAGTTTGACTGAGCAAAGCAAAATTTCAGTGGCTGCCAGCTCAACAGAAGGTCTCTTAACTTAGCCACGTGTGACAATCAGTTTTTCTGATTTACATGGGGGAGGGGGGGGAAAGCCACACACCAAAATTAAAATATATCTCACTCTGTATTTAATTGGTCATCAATTTGTTTTATTTGTCATAATGTATGTATGTATGTATGTGCAAATGTAAATCACAAGGATTGATGGAGACAAAGGTGACCCAGGAGCTGAGATATAAAGCTTGGATTCAACTTTAGTTTCTTCAAGAGGCAACCCTTGGGAAGTCAGTAAAACTCAGATGCTTCCTAACTTACCATTAATTTCATTTCATCTGAGACATTGTATCTTCATGAGAGATTCACTTTACCTTCAGTTACCTGCCTAAACTGGGAGACTCTGCTCCCCCTGCAGTCTGACATAGAAAGGGGCCGCCCAACAGATTGATCCAAAACCTCCACACATTCAAAACACACTGAAAGATTTCTGTTATGTATTGAGTATAGAAGGACAGTAGGAAAGCTCAACTTTACCTCAGCCTTTAACCAAGGCAGCTGCACTCTTTGTCTGCAGTGTGCATGCGTGTCAGCCTCCGGTGCACTTTGGTTCTAGCCCACAAACGAGGACTGATGACACTTCAATATCTCAGAGTGGTCCCAGGAGAGTAAGCACAGGAAGAGCTGGGAGAGTCAAGATAATACAGTAGAGTGGTTCTACAGGAGACAGACAGTGACCTACTGCCTCTCCCCTGAGAGATTTGGGATGAGAAGTTGTGAAGTTTATGCAGCAGACTTAAATAGCTTTGGGTGCTTCTGTGGGAAGAACCAGACCATCCAACAGTTTTACCTCGTTCTTGGGAGGTCCCAGATGCTCAATACACCAATACCTCTGTAACTTTAATTTCACCTTGAAGGGTTTCAGGCATGTATTTTAAATGCATTATATTTACCCTTCTACACTACATCCATACAGACACATAGAGCATTAACTATTTCAAGGTCCCCACAGAGAGCTGTTAGCAGAGACTGAACATGGGCCAGCACAGGACTCAAGCCACATGCACCATCTGCTCAAACATTTTAATGTAATTTACCAAGCAAGAGCTGAGCAGGAAAAAAACCCCCGATAGATGAAAGATATTAGATTTCCCCTTCTCCAAAATACCTCCTGCTGCTTGATATATGAACCTAACTTACTCGTAACTAGTACTTGATTTAAGAACATATTCATAAATTAAAAAAAAAAAAAAGTCCCATGCCTGCAAAGTAACATTGACATAATTCTTCTGTTAACTACTAACCTGCTGCCCATGGAGAACTGTCCAAACTGATAATCCTATTGCCAAAACCAAAAAGGAGTGGACAAGTTAAGAACTTAAAAGTTGCTACTTCCACTCAAATAGCAATTTCGATGAACTTCAATACATGAGTAAAGAAAGAGAAAGATTTATTTACTGCAGCATTGAAGCCAAACAAGTTTTACCTGTTCAGACTGGTATTTGGCTGAAGGTGGCAACCCTAGGCCTAGTACTATTTGAGTTTTGGGAATAAGTCCTGCAACTGATCTGTAAAAGGCATTCCAAATGGCAAAGACACTTCAAGAATCAGGTTTCATGACAAACAACCTCCCACCTTTTAGAAGAAAAGCAATGATTTGAAGAACTTATGAAGAAACTCCTTTTGTCATGTTCAACAGTATTCATGAAGATGTTTAGACAGGGTTAGCAATTTTTCCTTTATAAGAAATACTCACAAAATTAACAAGAAACTAGGATAACCACCTTTGCTATAAATTCAACTGACATTTCCTCTTCCAAACCTACACCATTCCCAACTCCTTTTAAGCTGACAATAAAAAATAAAATTTAAAAAAACCCACAAATAAATAAAATCAGTTTTGTAAGACTGTAAATATCACTGTTAATTTCTGATGTGAAAGGTAGAACATACAGCAGGAAAGTTCTGCCAGCTCCTGTTACTAGCAGCCCACATACAGCAGCCTTTGTGATCCGTAATTTTAGGAAATGAGACCTCAACCTGAGCTGCCCCCCAGAGCTGAATGTCTGGCTGTGTGCCAGGATGCTTCAACCATCAGCTAGCAATCAAAAGCCATCATCTGCAGCAGTCATCATACCAAAAACTTCCCTTCTTTTTCAATTCAAGGCTCATTAAAGGTCAACATAGCAAAAGGAATACTAAGAATTATCAGAAAAGGAAAAAAGAAGCCTGGAGAAGATGCAGGCAGGAGTGAGCATGACTCAGAACATATGGATAGGCTCCCACATAGGGAGGGACTGTCTGACCAGCACTCTTTGGCTTGGAAAGAAGTCAATGACAAGAGTTACAACTGAGATCTAAACAAATACCGAGTGGCTTAAACAAGAAAAAAGAAAGACTCACTAACTCTTCTCTCATGACAGAAGAGCTCTAACTGTATCTCTAAATTGTCAGTCAGGACAAGAAAGGAATGATTCCTCATGCAAGTTAGGCAATTTAGACATTGCAGAGCATAAAGGTTTACTGGGACTCAATCATTTCAACAAGTGCATGGAAGAAAATTCCACAATGACTATGATTACTGAAAACAAATGTACCATTTTCAGCTCAGGAAACCAGCTGCTTGCACAAGCGTATCAGGGAAGGATCAGTATAACCATGCCTGCCCTACTCATCTGTAGGCACTGGCTTGGGATGTCATCATGATACAGCGATGCCCTGGACTTGAGGTTGGATCTGATGTGCCATCCTTAGATTATTTAATTGTATACCTCAGGAGTTAGAAACATCATGAGAAGTCTTACAAAAAAAAAATGATGGAATGATCTTCTTTTCGTTGTTTGTTTGTGAGTTTGGGTTTGCTGGGGGGGGGGGGGGTTTGTTTGGTTTTGGTTTTATTTTTAAATTTTTTGGTTTGTAGTCTCATGGTTTTGAGTTAAACTTTAGTTCCATTTACTTGCTTCCGTCCCCAGCTAACATATTCTGCAACACTGAGCACTGAGAACATTGCCATTGATTTCCATCAGCAAAGGATCACAGCCTAACTGCTTCCAATTTCACAGTTACTAAGCAACACTATGTGATCACAGCCTCTGAATACAGTAAGCAACATCCTATATTCAAAGGTTTGAATTGTAGAACTCCATACAGACTTGGAACTTCGGCACCTACCAATGAACATCAGCTTCGCACATCTTAGATAACAAACTCCTGAAGTACAAAAATACACACCTTGGGTGCTGTTAATTGACATTAGCTCTTCTGAAGCACAAAATTCCCTTGTATCCTCATCATGGACCTAAAACTGAGAGTACTTCCTACTATACTGCAAAGTTTCTGTATTTTTCCCATTATTAACCAGAAAAAAACCCCTTTTCTTTATATCGAAATTCATCCATAGCACTCCTATTAAAGTTATATATTCAGGTATAAAGATGAAAAAGAAAATACACAAAAACAGGAAGTTAAACAGTACAATAAATTAGATTTTATACTTCTTACTGAACATTGATTACCAAATAATCTTCTTTGTTAACATTATACCAAATATGTGCTCTAGTTTAGCACCATCAGCCTTAGGGGAACATGTAACATCATCCCTTACAATTCAGTGCATCTTTGTAGTACTGCATATTTTTTTCATGATTATATAAAACCACTGTAATAGGGTTTATGTTTTTCTTTTAAAATAGTATCACTGTTAGAGATACTATCGCTGTTAGGAAACAGTAAATAACATCATATTCTTTTTGTTGTTGTTGTAGGAGACTTTCCTGAATGCAAACAACTCTTAAAAAATAATCAATAGTTAAATTTGCTTTAATGAAGATGGTACTTGCAGCCTTTACTATATTGTACTTGCTCATCTACACACCAAGACAACAGAAACCTTGCTTGCTGCTAACATGGAAAATCTGAATGGTCCAGAAGACTGGATCCATTACCCAGTGAATGACTAAGAAAGAGCCTGGCTCTCCTCCCTCGGCAAATCCTGATCTGGTCTAACATTTAAAAAATGTGAAATTTCAAGGGTGAGAAAGTGCTATGGAAGCCCACGCATGAGCAAGCTGCAAAAAAAAAAAAAATGCTGTAGAAACCTCTGGTGTTTCATGTACATCCATTCACACACACACAAATGTATACAGTCATTGTTTTGAGACACAGTTTAGCTCTTTTCACACCCATTAGAGGAACCTAATCATAAGAGTTGAGCAACATAAAAGCTTTTGAAGCAGAAAGCCCAGACATTGGTGTCTTACATCTAATGGAAACAATATTACACAGCAGTCTTTCACTTCCGAGACTGATTAGAAGCTATATTGTATTTACCACACTGTGAAGATAATAACCTGAGAAAGAACATTAGCATAAATCATTAATTCATTGCGGGGAAATTCTGGAAGAGGATATCTTTCTAAAAGGAAAATGATCACATTAAAATACATGGAAATTTTGAGGAAAACAAGAGATTGTGCTGTGTCAAGTAAATTGTGCCAAAATTAAGTAATTCGTAGTTATCATACTTGGTCTTCAACAGGAAGAATTTAGAGCACATTAAAATACAAGAACAGTTTAGCAAACCAATGGGAAAAAATCAACTGAGTTTTATCTTGGCTATCTGAAAGTCCACTTGCTGGAATTAAACAGATCATATTCTAAAAGGCTCACATACCTAATATATAGTACTGAGGACCGAGCACATGTAGACTGTCCTGTGCTTACTAAGAATTGCCTATTCTCAGCAAAAGAAAAAGCAAGCATACAAAATTCTCCATATAAAAATAATTAGAAAAAATCCACCAATTTCTGCTCTCCCTCTTTAATACTTACGTGTAAGTTTTAGAAAGCAAAATTGTCAGGTGACACTGCTCTGTAATAATTAAAATAAATGATGTTGCTTTTAATGCAATTTACAACCTCATAAATAACCAACCTGAGGAGAAAAGAAACAAAACAAAGAAAAAAGCTACCTACCATTTACTTAGCAACCAAATAGCAATATGAAAGATAACACATTCCTCTTTCTATGCTTTAGATATAGAGGAACATTTTGATATTCCAAATATTAGGGGATGTTATTTGCTATTGATACTTTTAAATCATTACTAAGAATACACTTGGCATCTCTTGGGAAAGAAAAAACCCCGCACGCCCTAATTTGCAGGTTCTCTTTTAAAGCTGACATCTGTCTGTCTCCTTACTGCACAAAATAAAAGGCAAGCTTTCTGTTTGCAGGCTCCAGGTCACTGGCTCAGTTGCTACCCTCAAATCACAGCATGCAAGGGCTGCATTCCACCTGAGGAGTATTTGTGGCGGCTGCCACACAGAGATGTCTGTGCTCACCAGGGTAGAAGGGGGCATTCCAGACTGTGAAGCTGATTGCGCTGGAAGTGTTTGCTAACAGAGATGTCAATGAAGTAAGGAGTTTCAGTACCTGAGTTAACAAGCTGCTGCTCCATGACCCCGCAGCCCAGCACCTCCATCCATTCTCCTTGGAAGTTGATCTCCATCTCAAAGGAAGGGTGAGTAAATGGGAAGTAGCAATCTACCCATCTGACTTGCAGTCCTGTAGCAGTGTTTAAAAAATAAATAAATATGAAAGGGTGTATGCTTAAAAGGCCATCCCTCCAACCATCTGTAAAACTTGCCCTTCAACTAATGACATGAATTACAGCAATCCAGAGAAAATAAATAGCAAACAAACTAATTTACAACACTTGTGCAAGGTGATAAATCTTAAAACCTGTGGAAAAAAATGACCATGTCTTTTCTAATATGAAAAATGTTTTGTGCAATTCAAGCACCCTTTGAAACCAAATCAATCATTTGTCAAACTCTAGCAACCACCCGGCATTGAACAAAAATGAGCCAAGATAATGGGAAAGTCAGTAATTTTGTTATTCTTTGCACCAGGAAATGACTAACTGCTTCTCACAGGAAAAGCTAGCTAAGTCTTTATTTTTTACTTAGTATTTTACAGATCATCTAGGCAAGTAATTTTTTTCATCAGAACTTAATTAAAATACAGAACTATTCTGTCTGTATATGTTTAAATATGAAAGTTAAAAATAGATATTAATATACACAAATAGAAACATATTTTCACAGACTTGTACATTATTAAGGTATGCAACATATGCATAGAGCATTCTGGACCCAGTAGATAGGTGTAAGAGAAAATCCCCACTTGGTAATTCCCTACCATTCTCCCCAGCTCAGGACCTCTGCAAATACCACTGTGCAGAGCAAGGAAAGTCCTGGCATCTCAGAGAAGTGGAGCCAGAACAGAGCAAGGTCTTCAGTACCGCCAAAAGCAGAGTTGTTGTCAAAGCCCTCATTATATATGATGAGCTTTAGTTCTTCTAATGATTTACAGAATCTTTGTTTCACTAAACAATTTTTTCTAACCATTAGGTGTCAGGAAAGAAGTCTCAGAAACACGAACCATAAAAAACTCAAAAGAGAACTGCAATGCAAATTCTGTAAAATAAGCTAATGCCTTAACCCCAAATCCATCTTCTGTTCAGTTAAGACAAATGCTATTCAGTGTTAGAATTATTAAGAACCAGGCAGGTCCAGCTTCGAAAATACAGAACACTGCAAAGGTAGTGTGGGTAACAGCAACTATTAACATTCCTGGTTTGAACTTCAGACTTTTTTGGGGTTATTTCATAAAAGGAATGTAAAACATCAAACTGTATGATTCATACTAAGAATTTTTCAAATAAAAATATTTTATGTAGCCTCAAGAATTAGATCTTCTTTGATTACTTTTGAAACATCAAATGTGGCTACAGAAACTGAAACAATAAATTACAACAAAAGTAGACATGCATGGCAAAAACATAAAATACCTCCTAATAGTCACAGGGAACTTTTCTGGATGCTATGAAATTTCAAATGGCAAGGCAGGTTTCAAAACAAACAGATTGGTACTTCTAGATTTTCTTTGCTTTCTTAAAAACCAACCTGAGGAAATTATGTGAATAATGAAAAAGATTGTTGATAATTGTATATAGAGAACTCAGAACACTGGAAGTATTTGCAATAATTTCATTCACAATTGTACTGTGACTTACAGCAATTTGCTTTTTGTCTACATGACAATCAAAAAATACATAGATGAAAAGTGTCATCTGTATACAATAGTATGGTGTGCAAAAAACATTTTTTAAATTTCCTGAGGCATTTTTAATTCTAGGGCTGTGCACAATTAAAATACCCTTATTTAGCTTGCAAAATTTGCAACTGTAGCAACTACATTGACTATTCAACTAGTAACAACATTCAGATAATGGTTTCTTATTAATCCTCTGATTACTTAAAAAATGAAGCTCTGGGAAAAAGGATTTCTCAGCTATTTGTTCTTAAGTAAAATAAATTTTAAAAGGCAAAAAAAGAATTTCAAGCTCTTTTTATTTTTGAATTTTAATGCATATTAGTACTTAAGAGGCTTCTGTTTTAAATGCTAATAAGCAAACAATAAACAAAAATCTGAATAAACCAGAATAAATTCACAATGAAGAAGCAACGCTCACCTTCACTCTGGTCTCTAAATTAATAGTTAATCCCACATACCACAATAATTTTATTCATACAATATCGAGGCCATTTGGGAACACCTCTGTAGTTTATATTCAAGTGTTCTTTCAGACTTTTGGCTCTAGAAGACTTTACTGAAAAGCAGAGGGTGCTCAGCCTTCAGCAATATTAACTGCATTTCTATAAAGTGTCACAGAATAAATGGGTACATTTATTATTTAGATACAAAATATTGTCTTGGTGCTCCATATATTCCTAAGGAATAAAGGGCATTGCTTACACTCAGCAAATTAAACCACTAAGGACTTAAAAGGATTATGAAGATAGGCTTCCTGTAGTACTATACAATTTGCCTGATTTGGCCTAATTTATTTCTTCACATACAGCCTATGAAATACTGGCAAAACTAATCTTTTCTGGAAATTTTAGGAGGCCAAGAGACATATATCTGTCTTAAAACAGGCACTTACAAGAGAACAATGCTGAATCTAATCAAAGATGGACCACTAGACACAAGCTCTGTAACTCTTCCGGTTCAAAGAAATGATTTGTGTTATCAGACAGAAATACACCTGCTCGTTTCAGAGCCTCACAGTGTTCATGGGAATCCTTGCAGTGGGTAGACGGCCATTCATAACTGTGCTGGGTTGATTCTGGCTGAACACCAGGTCCCCAGCAAAGCTGCTCTACCACTCCCCTCCTCACCTGGATCGGGGGGAGAAAATATAATGAAAGGCTCATGGGTTGAGATAAGGGCAGGGAGAGAGAGATCAGTCACCAATTACAGTCATGGGCAAAACAGACTTGACTTGGGGAAAGTTGTTTAATTTATTACCAATCAAATCAGAGTAGGATAATGGGAAATAGAAACTAAATCGTGAAAGCAACTTCCCCCCCATCCCTCATTTCTTCTGGGCTCAACTCCACTTCCAAATTCTGTACCTCCTCCCCACCAGCAATGGGGATGGGGAATGGGGGCTGTGATCAGTTCATCACTCATTTTCTCTGCCACTCTTCCCCTGCTCCAGGGTGGGGTCATGTCCACTTAAGACAGTCCTTCATTAATTGCAGTGAGTCCCTTCCATAGGGTGCAGTCCTTCAGGAACCTCATGCTCCAGTGTTAGTCTCTCACAGGGTCACAAGTCCTGCCAGCAAACCTGCTCCAGGGTGATCTCCTCTATCCACGGGGCTACAGGTCCTGCCAGGAGCTTGCTCCAGTACAGGTTTCCAACAGGGTCCCAACCTTCTTTGGGAATTCACCTGCTCCAGCATGGGATCCTCCAAGGGCTGCAGGGGCACAGCTGCCTCACCATGGTGTGCACCAACAAATCTCAGCTCAGGCACCTGGAGCATCTCCTCCCTCTCCTTCTTCACTGACCTTGTGTCTCAACAAAGGTATCTGAAGGGCTGTTTCTTACACATGTTCTCATTCCCCTACCTGGCTGCAATTTTGCAGGAGTTTTTTTCTCCCTTTTAAAAAGTGTTATTCCAGCGGTGCTACTACCATAACTGATGGGCTCAGCTTTGGCCAGCAGTGGATCCATCTTGAAGCTGGCTGGCACTGTCTCTGTCAGACATGGAGCAAACTTCTGGCAGTGCCTCACAGAAGCCAACCCTGTAGTCTCCCTGCTACCCAAACCTTGCCATACAAACCCAAAACGGTAAGTTATATGTCAGATCAGTATGGAAATAGTGAATAGTTACTGTTATTTCTGAACACCAAATCCAGGTAAGGAATTGGTCGTAGCCTGCACTCAATAATAATAGTGTTATCAGATATTAAGCTAAACAAGTGCTAGCCTAATTGAGTATCATAATGAAAAAGGCTTGACCAAAGGCACTGAAAAAGAAAGAAAAGAAAAAAAGAACAAACCAAACACATTAAAGCAGCCTATTGCTACACTATAGCACAGAAGCAACAAAGCCTGAGACCCAGATGGTCTTCAGTGACCAGAAATTCTCTTTGTTGCTGTGAGGATTATTTTTAGAGACGAGGTTATGGAAGAAAAAGAAGAGGGGTGCAGGGCAGGTGCTGAGAAGCTCAGAAGGTATTGAACTGTGGCCTCTTGAGGTGTGCGTCAATTTGTAAGTACTCTGCACCTCGTTGTTTCAGATAATTCATCACACTTGCAGCAGACGGGAGCTCGCTGCCCATATAAACCTGCATTAGCTCACATTTTCAGAAGTTATTAGCCAGACCATTATGTCCTTGATAAATGATGATTTTATTTTATTTTTTTTAACTCATTATACTCAGAGATCTCCATGCACTCAAAGGAGGTATCAGTACAATAGAATTAAGAAGAAGAATGAGCAGAACAACATGTCTGATTTAAAAGACATCCAGTGGCGCTGTGGTGAGAATCAGCAGTGGCAAAGCCATCAGTCAAAACACAGCATTACTCACTCTCCTGCCTTCCCTTACCACTGCCTTGAACTGGGTAGATAAATATGGAACAGCAGTGATTTTTGAGCCATTTCATGTAACGCAACAATTCACAGAACCAGCACATAGTCATTATTTTCTGTTTGCTATAGTAAGATTACTTCTGAATCTCTCAGGGTTCAGAAGGCTTTTTGCAAACTACAGAGGGTTTAGAGAAAGAACCATAGTTGAGAAAGACTGGCTAACTTTATGAGGAAATCTTGGACAGCCTTGTTACAAGGTAACTAAAATGAGAACTAACAGACTACCTACACTGGCTGATCTGTATGGGGAGATGGAGGTGTAACTTAAATAATGGATTTTAAGTGTGCACTATGGAGGTAACAGAGCAAAACTAAGAAAGGCAATGTCTAGGTGTAGTACTTGAATTAACTTCCTGAAAGAAAAATGGAAGAAACTGAAAGACAATCACTTGTAGAATGCAAAGATAGACACGGCATACCACTAGAAAATGCCATAAAAAGAACTGTCTTACACTGTCAAGTTTTTAAGACAATTGCATGCTCCAGAACTTCCTCCTCTAACATCCGTCATTCCTTTACCTATTGGCAAACACAGAAAGACATAAAAAGACAAATTTTTGTAATAAGAGTGAGTGCAGATTTCTATGAAGTCTTCAACCTTCCTCAGGACAACAAAGTGATTTTTAAGCAAGTTTGTTTTGTCAACACTGAATTATCCAAATAGTGTGGTAGGAATCAGTTAGAGCAGAACTGTCTCATTAAATATTATGAAAACTAACCTAGAACAATGCAAAAAAAAAAAAAAAAAAA
>VZTJ01003205.1:123971-284343 GCA_013397795.1 Orthonyx spaldingii
AACAATGCAAAAAAAAAAAAAAAGAAAAAAAAAAAGAAAAAACAAAAAAGGCAGGTCAGTGATAGGACCTTTCTGCAAAGATCCTGCAGAGATCCTCAATCTATCATCAACCTGAGCTAGTAAATTCCCAGACAAGCACCGCAGAAGCACAGCTTCCAAGTCCAGGACTTCAGGCACAAGCTAATTTATGCAAAACTAACGTGCACAGCAGACTTAATCTACAATCCAAACAATCTGCCTATGAAAAATAGTTGACTTTATGACAATGCAACATTTCAGTCACTTACTGCAGCTGTAGTCATGCTATCCTGCTAGAAAAGATATGCAACTTCATTACAATATTCTGCTGACAGCACAGGCTGTAAAGAATACAACTGATGTCAAGTATAAAGGGAATGAAATTTTTGCTTTTAACAGAACATGAGGACTTATGAAATACCCACAGTGAAGGAAAAACACAGACATTTTCCAAGAGCAACACATTTAAACACATTTTTAATTTTAAGTTAAAATTTACTGGAGTCAAGATACAAAAAGTAATCAAGAGTATTGTGCAAAGTGAAGAGTAAAATGCTAGTTAAAAGATGACAGCTATCAAAAGACAAATTTATTTATGCGTGCCCCAAGACAGTTGCAGTGCACTGACCTCATATACCTTGTGCCTAACATGAACTTTGCTCTTTGAATACTTTGAATTCCAGTATTTCCATGAAGGGGAGGGGGTAAATACACACACATATATATATGTACATATCTATAATTAAATTTAATTCAATAACTATATCTTGTGTTTGTATTTCAGGAAAAACACTGGGAGGTATAGAAATAGAAAATCCCTCCAGTAAGAAGGTGGCATCTACTTTTAGTTTGTACATTTAAAATAATTTATGAATGTATTGTAATGTCTTTCTAGCTACTGTGTGGACTGTAGAAGAACTAGTAATAGCCAACATGCTGAGGCTTTAAGTGCAGCATCTGTCATCAGTTAGAGAAGGATGTCACTGCAGCCTGAGATACCACTAATAACTCCTAGAAATTGCTCACTTTAAGCATCCTCAGCATCTGAGGTTGATCTAAATATATCATTCTTACTGTTACTCACTTTCATCCTAATTTTGTATGTTTCAAAAGGCCACTGTTAAGTAAAATAGACCTACAAGAAGCTCTGAGCTGAGGAACTTAAAAATGTTTGTCCAGGTGGAATAGAACAAAAACCAGTAAAAGTTTTGCTTGCTATAAGTCAACTTTAGAAATTCAGAAAAATATTCAAGCAGTCATATATAGAACTTGGTATCATTATCAATCCACTCTTGGAACTACTGCTCTAAGTGCAGTAAGTATCTTAAAAGACCTCAGAAAGTAGGCAAGATACTGCATGCATTGTAATATAATCCAGTATTTCCTCAACAGAAAAATGAATCAGCTCAGAAGAGCAGCCTCCTTGCCAGGAAATAGTATTAAATGTAGCAATTTTGACTCAGGCCATTTATAAATTCAGTTCCTGAAACTGAAAGCAAGTACTTCTGAGGAAAGAATACTTCATTCATATACACATTCATTACCCTTCCTCATTCCACTGGAAGTACCAAAAAACAATTATTTCCCAGGTTGATGCAGACTTAGCAAACATGCTCTGCCCTCAGCTGGAAGGTTTAATTTATCTGCGCAAGGGAACCGCTCACGGCGCTTTGTGTGCGCATGCAGTGGAGCAGCACATGGACACACGCACCTCTTCCTGCTCCTCCCAGATGCGAGGCTGCACCCACGCTCCCTCCCTCCAGGGACACAGGAGGCCCACAAGGATGAAGCACAGGGGGCCTGCACAGCTTTGTGCTGGAGCTGGAGTTGCCTCTTCTCACAGGACCCACACCGACAGGCCTTTAGCACACAGCTTCTGCCAGACCACTGTTGCAGTTGGGTCTCCACAAGTCTCACCTCTATTCATGCCCACTACGTAACCCTGATATCCTGCACACCAAAACATTTTCACAAAGATCTGCTGAGTCAACACAGTGTTGTGTGCACCAGTATTTAGGAAAACCCAGAGAGGAGTGTGCGACCTCTTGGAAAAACCCACATGGCTGTTTCTGTATTACCAGCTGCCAACACAACCCCTAAGCTTCCTCTCTGTGTTATGCAGCAAAATGTTTTCAAAAGCCCAAATGACTACAGCCATGAGCAGTCTGGGGGAAAAGGTGTAAGAACCTACCATCACCAAAGATGTGAGTCATGAGCTTTGTGAGCACTTGCTTCAGGTTGAACTCCACGAGCCTCACTGCCTCCATGGTGTGACACTCCTGCTTGTGTGCAGTGCGATGGCCTTGCTCAAACAGCTGTAAACCTTCACCATCTTTAATGCTGGAGAACAACTAGAACAAAACCACAAGAACACCAGTGTTTTGCATCAGTGACTTTCTAAACGAAAATAAAGAATGAACTTTCATTGATTTGAGTGGGAATCTTACCTGCTAAGTCTGCACTGTGAAAAACAAACATAAAGTCTGTGACTTTATACAAATTCTGTTTGCTGAACGCAGAGATGAAACATCATAAGAACAAAAATACTCAAATAATTAAATCTGGTTTATTTCTGTACTATATTTTCAAATAATATGATTACAGGAAAATAGTAATTTACAAAATAAGCATCTCTCTTTTTCTGATTCGGTTACTTTGAAAGTTATTGTATAGAACAAAGTACTCCGTACAGTGTATGTAAATTACACCCCAAAATCTACAAAACACAATGGAATTTATCACGACTTCAACTTTTTTAGTACTTGAATGATGTAAAAGAAATACCAAAACACCAAAAAAGAAACAGAAAGAAAAAACAAAAACACAAAACCAAACAACAAAAAAACCCAAACCAAAACAAAAACAACAAAAAACCCCTAAAGCAACACAAAAAACAAACAAAACAAAACAAAACAAAACAAAACAAAACACCAAAACAAACACACACTCCCTTCCCCCCCCCAAAAAACCCCAAAACAAAACAAAAAAAACCCCTGGCAGTTAATTGAGACTTAAGCTGATTACAGTTGATTCATCTTGGGTACAGTTTATTCATTTAAGGACTACCATTTTCCTGCATATTCCCACACACAGTATTCTTTTTGTATACAGGAATTTTGTCTATAGGGCATTTAAGGATTCATATCTCAGGTCAGGGTTTCCAGATAAATTACAAAGCACAGGGACAGCTGCTTTGGGATGTGACAGACTTGTTCTTCATTCAGATGCTGCTCCCCACCACATCTGCAGCAAGTTGAAGATTTTTCTTTCCTGCATATCCCCATATGTTTCTGGCCAGGTGATCCTGGTCAGATATGTACCAGCAAATCTATATCCTCTCAGAGAGACCAATAAAACACTCTCATTAAACAACACTGTTGGAGGCTCTGTGTCTTGGAGAGACAAGCAGGCAGTTTTACACTCTAAAGAGTATTTTTGTTGGAAATCCTTACAGATGTACAAAAACCCTATCTCTGGGGTGAAGTCTGGAGGGTAGAGAGAGCCAATTGTGAAAGCGTTTCTAGTGCCCTTTCCTACCCCTCCTCCTCCACCTTGCCATGGTCAATCAAGCACATACAGAGGGAAAAAATATGCACTGAGATTTTCTTCCCATTAAGCCTCCCAGCATAACTAGCTTTTACTCAGGAGGTGCCACAAACAGTGTGTAACCTTAACAACCCATGGATGCCCACAGAAGTTGTTTTAACTGCAGTTTGATGCTTTCAGAGCACTAAATGCTCTAAACAAAAAGTTCAAGTGAATCTCTGGTAGTCCACAAATGCCAGATACAATTAATTAAGACTAATTTCTAGCACATTTCCTACAGACACAATGCATGCATGAAGAGTCTGAGTTTAGATTGCATGCAAACTAGTACTAGAAGGATTGAAGGAATAAAAAAAAAAACAAACCAGTAGCGTTTAACTTTTTATTGCTAGCCACAAGGAGACTGCCGGCAAATTGAGAAAACACCTCTCCAGATAATCTCCACAGTGTGCTTCAGAAAATACTAAATTAAAATGGGAAAGTATAAATACCAAATAAAATTATTCTCCATCAGTCTAACAAAAATGCCTTTACTAACCAAAAGGCAGCAGCTTGACAAACAAAGTACCACACTTTAAATAACAGATTCTTTATTCAAGTGCTCATCTGAAAGATTAAACCCTCTTCTTCTTACTGACATTATTCCTACCTTGGCTGGAACAAGCAGATTATACCCACCCTATAACTAATTTGCTGTCAACCAGGCAGATAGGTCATCCAGCATGTGGTTTTGAAAGCCAGGGGGAATTCAGAGAGGCCAGCATTCACCTAGGCAGGATAATTGTCTTAGGCTCACTGGGTGGCCAGTGGAGAGACACAGGCTCCCTCACAGGGGAACACAGAGTGGCTAAATTAGGTTCCTGCTCTGAACTACTCTATACAGGTAGCTATTTTTTATATTGACTGACTGACTCACTCACTCACTCAGCCAGAAACACCCTTCAGGCAACAGAGATGTTCCCTCTTTGGACCAGAATACACTGTATTTACACATTTGTTGTTTTACCTATCAGCAGTATTTTAGGACACGAAACTCTCTTCCTCCTTTTCCTCTTCATTCCTCCCTTCAGCTTAAGACTGGCTCTCAGACCACTGCAAAGAACAGACAGTCTGGACACCAGCCTTTAAAATACAGCATATGTATCAACAAGTACAACTGCTGTATTATTCCTGAAATGTCAGTATCGCTATTACTGTCTTACGCAAAATTCTATTTCTGTAGTAGGAAATTAACATACATGCAAGAACCAACCATTCAATACCTTTAGTCATAATCCAGCTCTGTAACCTGCCTGAATCCTCATCCTGGATTAGGATTACCAGTCATATACACCATCTCCTTCTCCAAACCAGGACAAAGTGTCCATGCAGCAGCGTACTGAGCCAGGCTGGGAGATGGGTCTGGATAGGTGGTAACCCGGAAGAAGGAAGAAACTGAAGGATGTGAAAATGGTCAAGTTCATCTTAGTAATCAAATATCAGCATGCTAGCAGCACCAAGAGACGAGCTGGCACATGGAACAGGGCTGGGCCACTTTGGGCACAGGTATGAATCTAGTCCAGTTCAGACAGGCTCCGAAAGACAGGCAAGACAACAGCCCCCCTTACAATCAGGCACCAAGAGGCACTTTGGTACTCTCCATAGAGGCTCCATCAGCTGCAGATGGGGCTATACTGAGAAAAAAAAAGATGCCTTACAGTTGTATTAATATTTATTCCTGACTTTCCATTCACTGCCATTGCTATGTCAATACAAGCAGCTTTAAACCGACACACCAATTTCACAATTCCGACGACTGAACTGTGCTAAGTACATGTCTTGGATTAGAAACACTTCAACATTTCTGTATACATAAAGCCAGGAAAGTCAAAGCTTGAATAGAATGAAGAATCACCTACGGTCGCTCCTTTTCATGTCAATTTTTCTCAAGCACATAGCTGAGCAAATGGAGAAAAAAATACCTAACAGTCTTGCATAAAACACTGACACATCCAAGACGACATTTTCACATTCCTTCAATGCAGACTAAAACAGCATGCACTATCTTATTGTGTTGAATGCAATCAGTCACTACTACAACCAGGAAAGAAATTTCCCACAGCCATAAATCGAGCACCTACATGTCTGTCTAGCGTAAGGACAAGAAGATTTTTCCTTGAGTGAAGGTGTGCAAAATACTGAGTATTGTATCACCATGCAGAAGTCAAAAAAATTAACACTTACCAGGATTTATCAGCATATCTGACTGATGCTGCATTACCAAGGAGAAGGCAGAAAGGAATTGAAGTAACCTAACCACATGACATGAAGTTTACTCACAGTTTAGCTCATAATAGAAATAAATTAAAATTTGTTAACATGAAAAGGCAAGAAGACATGGAGTTTTAACTGGACAAGTACATGTGGAGCTATATTTCTTCAAAAGCACATTCCAATATTTCTCAGCCTGGCATGAAGGGCAGAAGTCACACGTGTGATTTAAACAAAGACCCCAACATTTCCTCAGTCACTTGACAGACTTTTTAGTCTCACATCCCTTCATTATCTATACGTTTAGTATTCAGTTCAAAATGAAGTGTCTCTTTGCAGGATGGCATTCATAGTAGGTTTCAGATCAGATAGATCTGTAACTACATCCTGTCTTTCCACAATGCAGTTGTGTATTCCTCCTGCCACTCATGCATACACCAGTGATTAAGATAGTGAATAAATCATGCTCATGTACTTATACTCACAGGCAAACCAGCATTTTAAGATTACCTCTGTATGAGGACTGGCACATGACAACACCCAACCTTGCCACACCAAATACATTTTGTCTCACGGGCCCTAATAAATATCCCTAAAAATGAACCAACAGCTGCATTCTGAATCCACTTACAAACAGCAAACCATTTCTACAACATTTAAATGTGCTGTGAAACTCAAGATACAACCTATGAATCAGGAATGATGAAAATGATGCCACCAATAGATGGCTCAAAGAGAAAACCTAATGACAGTCTCAGTCAGCCTTCATGGTGCAAACATACACCCTGATCCAGTCAGTTTCAGGTACCAAAGAGATACACAGCCCATAATCCGCATGACAGAAGGCTCTTCACTGCATATCAACAAGAATTTTTGGGAACAAAAAATGGCAAAAATTACTTTAACCCACAAGCCTGAAGGTGGTCACCTTAATTTCTACATCCTTCCATTTCCAGTCCTCCAATTACAGCAAAGTAAGGAAATCTCTGTTGTTTTGATGGGATGGAGGATTGGTTTTTTGGGTTTTTTAACCTAATCAAAGTGTTTCTATAAGAAAAGGAAAACAATAAAAGTGTTTTAGAACCAGAAAGAAAAAGTAACACTGCTACACAGATACCTGATATAATGATTAAGACATATACGATGGACTTCCGTTTCTGTGGCAGTAGAAATTCCTTTACTTTTAAGCACCTTAGACTTCCCAAATACACTTGTAGACATTTTGCTCCTTTTTTCATGCACAATTTAAATATTGCATTGAATAGATTTAACTGCTTTATTCTGAAAAGTTTTGTTGATTTGTTTGGGTTTTTTTAGCTGGACAACAGAAAGTAAGACGAACTTTGAAAAAAACATGAAGTCTTTGCAGTAAAAGATGCACCATCAGTTTTCAAACTTTCTAGACCATGGATCATTATGAAAATCTAACAGACCTTCTGATGCCCTTCACTGTCAAATTTTCGACTAAAAATAACAAAGAATACAATTTGGATCCTTAGATCAGCGAAGATCTATTTATTATGGCATGATTTATACACCACAACTTGGAAAATACTGAATAATACAATGTTCACAACTTGGATAGATACTGGAAAAAGTGAAGTCAGTTCCACCTGAACTAGCCAGGCCCTCTATTGCTACCACTCAGCTAAACTGAAGCTTCAGGAATAAATTCACCTGAGAATATTCTAGCAAAGTAATGCTGCTGCTCTTTTTCTTAACAAGGTGGATCTAGTTCACGTGCCTCTGTTCCTGTACAGCCCTCGCTGCTCCCTGTGAGGAGGGCCATCCCTCGGGGTCCTTGGGACTGATGCTTTGCTCACAACCCTATTCATAAGTTATAAGTTGTAGAGGACTGAGAAGGGTACCTTTCCTTGTCCATTTAAGCCTTTTAAAATATGTGTTCCTTGGTGCCCAGCTAAACACTGCTATTATGACTCCCATTCACACTCACACTCTCAGACATACTGGAAAAGCTCCAAACCACTCCATAAAATAGGTTGATCCCTGGAACACTACAAGTTGATTTAAATTCCTTTACATATGAGGATTTTTAAAAAGGGACTGAAGACAGGAAGGAGCTTTCCTTTGATACAATGTCAGAGCAGAAGCACAGTGTCCAAAGCTGCAGTAACATACAGGATTTTGGAGAAGTCAAACCTAAAGACATGAGTTTTGCAAGTGGAAACCCAGCAAGGCACTTGATTCAAAAAAATCCAAAACTGCAGATCAGTGGTGACTCAGGAGTTCACACCACTCCAAACCACAAGGAAAAGGATAAAAGTAACTATTTTTTCTTTTTAACAATACACAAGGAATATTGCCATGGTACACAAGCATGGGAAGATGAGGAAAGGAATATGTATTTAGATGAAAAAGAGAAAGATCTACTAATCTTCTATTACCTAGAACAAGCATCTTTACATTTCCGGATAGAAACACTAGAAGCTACAATACTGACTTTTTTTTTTTCAATTATATGTAGTGCTTTGGAGAAGCAGTCCTTTATTTGTAACTAGAATATTTACCATTTTTCCATTGCATCCTAACAAAAAAGTTACCATTTCCACCATAAGCATTTCAATGGAGAATAAAGATGTATCCCTGCTACTTCTAGCACAAACAAGCCTGATGAGAGCATCGTATTTTCATCTAAACAATCTTGTATTGGCCTCCGTTGGAATAAGGTTACTAAATTAGAGGAGCAATTCCATGTTTTAGCATCTGTTATCCTTAAAATTTATGTATAATTCAGTACAGACTATAAAACACCGTATGAAGTCTCCTTCCATGTGTAAACATTTTTTGTTATCAACTGAAAGCTGTTCATCGACTGCCATTGAGTTTATATTGGCTCCCTCTTCTGGCTGACATGCACAAAGTGCAATTTAGTTGAGATTTTTTCCTCTTTTCCATAAATTATGGAACTGCACCAAAGACAACGGCATAGCACAGAAATAATTTCTCTTATAATCCACCCAGGAAAACTAGCCATTTCAAATCTCACTACAGCAGTATCAAATTTGCCAATCCAAAGTGCCAACAAAAAGAAAAAAAGCCAGACACCATAGAAGGAAAAAAAAGTCCAAAGATCAATTATAAGAAAAACAAGAATGTTGGAGGAAGTGAATACAAAAGAATATCATTTGGGGGTACTGTTTATGAAGAGCAGTTCATTTTATGTTCAGAATTCTGAAGTAGATTTGGGAAGCTCTTTTTGATTCTGGTTTTAACTATTTATATTAGATTCTAACTGTTCTATGTATTACATTCAGATAATAATCACCTAAAATACATTATAAATATTTTTTATATTTTCAATATAATAAATATATTGAAAACATGTCTAAATGTATTTTCAGATGTTCCTTGATAGCAATCCAAGGACATTTTTTAAAAGTTTGTGAGAAATTTAAGCATAACTAATTCTAACTTTTAGCAATGAGTTAGTTTGGAAGCTGGGAATTTCTTCAGTACTTTAATATTTACACTCATACAAAGCTGCAGTATTGCGTCACTTACCTGCCCATCTTTGAATCATAGATTACTTCTCGCTTTAAAAAGTAATCAACCAACCATCATGAAAAAACAGACAAAAAAGCAAATAGCTCACAAATATCTCAGAATAAATACTGTGAAATTGCCAAATTAGGTTTGTTTTTTTCCCAATATTACTTCAATGTACTGATTTTAACTTTGATATAAAGAATTATGCTGAAGGTTTCCATCACAGGGCAGGAGTTTTACCCTAGTCATGACTATGGAATTTGGTATTTGTAAAGGAAACGTACTTTTGTACATCTCATACATTTTTCGTATCCTGCCTAAAATTTCAGCTGAGGATGAACTGACTTTTCCCCCACACCTCCTAAATTGAGATCAAACATCAAATCCCTCTAAATTCAAGTTCCTATAAAATCACTGTAGGTTTTTGTCTTTCTTCTCACATCCTCTTAGGTCTGTGGTCATTTACACTGAGAAGATAGCAAATGATAAATGTAAAAATGAAAAGAAGAAATTAGAGCAGCAAACTGACAACAGAATGTAAAATTACTGCATTGGCCATAACATGAAATGTACCCAGGGCTTCTAGCTAAGAGCTAACAGTTTTTCCCTTGGTTCCAAAGATTGTAATCCTTGGTACTTGTGCACATTTCCTCTCACCAGAGATTGCAGCCTGGTTATGAATGAAAAGTCTGAGACATGGGTAACAGGCCTTGACATTCACACGTTTCTGCTCTGTAGGTTACAGCTTAAACTTGAGTATAAATACATGAATATCAGAGTATTTCTCTCATGTAGTATTACCTCTATTTAGTCTTTGTTCCGCTCAGACAGTTCCTTCTGGAATTATTTAAATATGGATTATTTTGAACAGGCAACCAGAATATAAAACACACAAACAGTCCTCAGTGAAATTTCAGAATTACACATTCAGTTTTTTTCCACAAAGCTCTCGTGGTTAGGACTGTAAAAAGGGGTATATACTGAAACACAAACTGAAGCAAAAAAGGATGCTTCAGATCCTGCTCAGGTTTATAATTTTTGCATGTTGCCCAATAAACAACACTTTACACATTGTATACCACACCACCATTCTTTCTTCATCAGTATAGAGAGCTCTCCAATAACATCTCAATCATTTTCTTGGAGAAGATCTCCAAGGTAATGAACTAGATTGTGAAACATTGTATATTTCTAGATAGAACATGTCAGTGAAAACATTTCTGTAACTCTGTTCCCAGTTATTCAAATCCTATTATTCCTATTATTAAATTTGTAGACTAAAAAGAAATAGTCTAACATTAGGACCAAAATTTATTAAGGGGTATATTCATTAACATGTATTTCAATGATTAGATCAATCACATCCAAGGTTGCAGAAATTTCATCCTGCAAGAATATTGATGTTATAATTTTGTGGCAGATAAAATATTTCTATCTGAATGACTGAACGTCTGCTCAAGTCAAAAAAAAAAGTTGTCATGAACAAAAACCAGTTAAGAAATGGTATTTTCTTAATATAGTATTATACACCATATACCCTGATTGTATTCATAAATAGGCCTACAGGAAGAGAACAGCAAACAAACAAAGCTGGGTAAGTCTGCAATATTTCCATTTCGTGGTTACCAAAGAAGAAGCTGCAGGCTGGATTCAGCACCACACAGCTCACAGGACACCTGCAGAGGCAGGTATGTGGAAGAACCAGCGACCGCACAAGGTGGGCAGCATGAGCCCTTTCCATCACGGAGAAAAGCAGTGCTCTATGATTACCTTCGTTTTCCCTCAGGCATCCAAAGGCATCAGGCTTCTCTGCCAAGCTCCTGTCACCCGTTGGCAAGCACATTAAGAACGGTCTACATCTCAGTATTATTAGAATAAGCTCATTTTAGTTATAGAACTGTGAATTTGGCAGTATTGCTACAAGCGCACACAAATTATACAAATCAATTACTATTTGGAAAACAAACTGGCTTATATTTACCACTGATCAATGATGCAGCAGAGCACTTAATGACACCCAGGCATTTGCAGAACATGCAAGCTGTGCCAACTGAACATATAAACTTAAGAGTCTTGGACATCAAGCTAGAGCTCTTTAGCTGATGCCTCTGGACTCTGATGGGTGTACTGTGTATGCACCTCTCATACATAACTACTGGCTGCAACAGATGAATCCTTCAATGCAGCTTTAGGATGAAATGAAGAAAGGAACAATTCCCTAGAAAATGTCATTCATTTACAGAACGTTGGCACTATTAAAAGAAAAGACTACAGTAAAAACTGTACTTTGGATGCAGCTGTAACAACTCACATCCAATGAGTCCTTCAAGAATTAATTTGATAGTTTTTGGTAAAGTGATCTCACCAGAAGAGAGCTGTGACAGAAATAGAATTGAATTGTGCAGATCATTAACTGAACAAGTTTTTTCCTTTCAGATTATGTTTCATTTTGCTAGCTTTCAATAATATTGTCTTTCCATTTTTTCACATTTTCCTTGGGAATTTTATAGTTGTTTTCAAATTCAACACTTTCCATCTACATTTTTCGCAAATTAAAAACATTAGCATATGGTAAACCACTTGATCTTTATCAACGTGCAGCACAACTTTGTTCCTGTAGCATGCTTACGTGCACGAACTTTGCTTACAGTAAACACAAGACCAAGCAACTTACCCAAAATGTCTTTCACCCCAACTAGAGAATTCGTACCTCATGACAGGAGAAGAGCCGAACTCCCTCCATCTGATGGAAGACTGGGTAGTGGGTGTTATCAATCGTGTCCCGGCGGTAGACATCTCCCACTGCCAGAAAGGCATCTAGGCCAGAGTGTATCAAGTCCCACTGATGAGCAGATGTATGTGCTCTTAGCATATGGTCACGGTTCAAGTAATAGTTATCCTCTTTCCTTCTGCTGGCATGGTTTTGTGGAATAAGCAAACTATCAAAATTCTGCTGGACTGTAACCACTGGAGAAAGACCATCATACACAGAAAAGAGCGGAGTCCCGCGGCGTCCTAGATAATGCTTGTAGAAGTGCTCCTTCACCTGCTCCTTGATTAGCCACAAAGGGTGATGCTTTCTGTTATGCAAGTTCTTCCCCACTTTGGAAAGAATCTTCTCTGTGACATTGCTGTAGTCATCTTGAGGATAAGATTTACCAAGCAGTTCCACAGTATTTGAGCAGGGTGCACTGGCAGCAAAGTCTGAAGGTACAGACTTGGATGAAGAATGCCTTGAATGGGTGGGAATTCCTCTTACCTTTACTTTTGGTGCTAAAGTTGTTTTAGAATACTTAGCTACTCTCATGAATTTCCAGAGCATTGCCATTGTAAACTTTTTTATGATCTAGAGAAAGAAAAGGAATTAAAAATATCTGAGTTAGGAATTGCAGTGTTGCTGCAGGAATTGCTAGTATCTTAGGGATACAAAAAATCAAATGTCTGCTTGATTAGTATGACAAAGTTCCCATTATAAACCACTGTTTTGACTTCAGAGGAGGGAAAATACCCTTGTGGTCAAATTTCAGCTAAGATATTTTACTCAATTATCAGGCTTCTGCATCACTGCACCAGTATTAATGACTCTAGACCTAGCCTGAACCCCATTCCACATGATGTTCTTTAAAGATGAATAAACATCAGCCCTTCTTTGAAATAATATTTTTCACCCAGTTAAAACATGAGGCAATAACCAAATACTACTTATGAGAAACTCGGAAACCTAACAGTGTACTTTAGCAGTCAGAACTCACTTATAATAAGCAATTAACTTACTGCTATATCATCTCCCCCATTAGCAGAAGCTGCAGAACATGTTCCACATCTACCTAATGCATGTGGCACACATGGTGCAATCATCACCAGTTCTTATTTAATGCCAGACAAAACCAGTTTAATCTTTCAAACAACTGAACCACTGTGAAAAAACAGATGGCCAGACCACAAGTCATATATTTATATATAAACAGCACATTAAATTCACATGAGTATTGCACAAGATACACAATAAAGACTCCATATAGTCAGAACCAAAGTTAAGATTTTGCGGTGAGCACAAAACCCCTTTTTCCATATGTTCCCAGGATGGCTATTTTCACAGCTTCCACAGCTGTAAAGGAGAGGCAGGCTTGTCAGATACCAGGAAGGCAGTGATGAGATCCTTCAAGTTGTCTGAACTGAAGAACTCATTTCTCATCAAAGGGCCATCTTTACACATCCCCCCTGTTTACAGACAGGCTTTGTGCTTCATGTATACACAGCTGCATTCTCTGTAGAGTACAAAGATAATTCCAAAACCAGAGTTTTGAGAGCGATGAACCTTTCAGTCACTCCATATGCATAAATCCATTCTGAGATGAAAAACTACTTGAAAATCTATATCTGGGCTTCAGAAATATTAGCAAAGGTTCCAGTAAAATAATTAAGCATTACAATTTGCTTATTATGGAATGGGAAAACAGAGGCATTAGAAGTTCAGTGAGTTCTAAGGGGAAAGGCACCTCCTACAAACAAACTGGCCTGTATTTCTTCATGAACCAAGAATTACAGGGCCACAGGTTTTCTGAGTGAAAGAATTTTCTGTGAAAGTCCTCTTAAAGAACCAGGGGAAGAAAGGACATAAGGAATAATAAATACACCACAGTCTTCAAGGGACACCTTTCAATCTTTAGGATTACAGTACCTGGCTAACTTTCCACAGGAACATAAGGAAAACAAGTATAAGTAAAAATAAAGGTAGGACTGTTTTTCATACTCTAACGCTTCAAAATACATATGCAAATAGAACAGCCATATTAGAATAGAGAGTCCTAGAAAACCCCAATCTGTAAAAGATAATGAGTATGGTCACATTTGGCTTTCTTTCTTCTGGCTTATACCTAGAAGTTTTCCATAGGTCTGTTTCCTCAAGTAATTGTATCTCAATCAATCAAAATAAAGGCAAGTTGAGTAGACCGAAATTAAACCTGGCAGGGAAATGTAAGATTACTAAATATTTAATTTAATCCTTTTTCTGGTAGAGTATCTTTAGAAATAAAGAACAGCTGCAAATTTTATCTAGTTTTGAAACTTTTAAGAAGCACTGTCTTTAGCAGGAGGCAGTTAAGAGTTTACAAAACTATTTTATCCAATTAGCTCTTGATCATTACTGAGAATGTTCTTCAATAAATGAATTCACACACACACACACCAGAAACCACTCTGATAGAGGCTAAGCAAGGGATAGTCTTACATTCTGAAGAGACTCCATTTTCCTGAAACATACGTTCTCCTTCATGGAAAGTGAGTTCTCATTTTCAAACAGCTGCTTGAAATACCCAGTCCTAGTCAGATAATGAATTCAGCTTCCCTTAAGTAAATATCACCATCTGCCCATACATTTATTTTTCTAAAAAATTCAATTCAAAACTTATACATAACCGTAACATACAAAAAAAACTTTCATAACTTTATCATGATTCTCGTGATGTTTGTTGCTTTCTTAAATATCATTCCTCTGAGAATCAGACAACCATAAGAGAAGTTTAACTTGCACATAAACAGTTCTGACAATTATAAATTTATGGAAAAAGAAATTAGAGCATGAACCATAAGTGTTGAGGGGGCTCTCTTGTTTGTTTAAGATTCATTATTTTTAAGGGAGACTCTAGCTTATGCATCTTCAAGGGCTTACCTGACGATATTTCAGTATTGTAATGAGGAACTCTGCTATGAGTTTCTGATAGTTCATAAACACTACTTTTTCTTAGCAAGTGATACACTCCTCACAAACTTGTACAGGAGAAAAACCTACAGATGAACTTGTATCAGAGTTTTCATCCTAACATTATGCCTGTGCCTTAAATAGTTGAATGGCATTATTACCTGCATCATTTTCTAATCCAAAGCAAAATATGAGCAGTAAGCTATGTGAACAGCAAGAAAAGTTATAGTTTTTTGATGAGTTATCCAATGTCCAAGCACTGGAAACAACAGCAGACAAGCACTAAATGAGTCACTAACATGGATTCACACAAGAGCTCCAGAAACACTAAAATCCTTCACCAACACTCTGCTGCTTCCCTCTCTCACTACAGACTCACATATTCCTCTTCTAGAGTCATTACAGAAAAATGGTGTTGGACTTAGTTCAACTCAACTGGTGATAAGTTACATTTGGGCAGAGAAACCACAGAGAAGAAAGAAAGTAAAATATGTTTACACTCTGTAGACTGTACACAAAATCCTCAAATCAAAGTAATGTTTACCAAGGCAGAGAGCAACACTGGAAAATAAAGAAATCTCTTTACCTTTCTTCTAGCAATAAATACCTGGTGTTAAGAATACACTAATTACTTAAGTTCACTTATAATAAACAGACATTTATGCATTTATGTCTATTTATTTCTATCTACATTTATCTAAATGTCTGGAAAAGCAGTTTAAATTTATCATTTTCTTCCTTTACTTCCACCATGCTTTTCACTCGGCAGGGAAACAAAACTGTTTTCCGTTCACACTGACAAAACCTGAATCCCACAGCAAGGCCTGCCAGCCAGCTAACAAGAACAGCGAGCCAAACAGCAGCTGCAGGTCCTGTAGCTGAAAACAAATACATAAACGGGAAATAGGCACTGAACAACCACCACTGGCATCTACGATACAAAGATGGCAAAGCCCTTCACCAGCATCACCAGCAGGTCCTGCGCTCTGGGATTGACAGTGGCTCTAGCTTGCATCTGGGAGCCCACACAGGGCTTTGGATGCAGATGCAGGGCTTTGGAAGGAGGCTGTTCTGCTGGCAGCTCTCTGTGCGGTTTCTCAATGCTCTGCAGGTGGATGTGCAAGCACCAGGCCCAACATCTCCTACTACACAGGTCCTTAACCAGACACCCCCACTGACACATTCCAGGGTACCTCAGCAGCTCCCCTGAATCTCCATGGGCTCAGGTTCCTGTAGCTCAATCTCCACAGTGAGATGTCTAATGGTCTTGGATAGGAATGATATCATACATTATGTTGTGCCAATATGCATGGAACTATGAGCTTTTGAGCAGCTTCAAGGCAGACCAGAGGGCAGGAGGTGGCATCCATGCCACCCAGGGGAGAAGGCATAAGAACAATCCTGTCCGTGCTGTGCATAGATCAGGCACCAATATGACCACAGTTGCCAATGTCAGTCCTATACCACAAACCCTGCAACATTTCTACAGCAGTTTCATGTCATGGGCAAGGCTCTTTCCTCCCCCACGGAAAACCAACCATTCCCCATGTAGCAGCCCAGCAGACATTACACATGCTGAAGTACACCACAGTCAGGAGCCTGACAACAGGGAAACGCAGACAGAATACATCGGACAAAAAATACCATGGTTTTGGAGCACATGCAAAAGGCAGTTTGATTTGATAAGGGATCATATTGCTGTACTGTTAAGGAATGTCCTTTCATGTCTAAATCCAGGTTTCCATGTCACCGTGCAGCAAGGATTAAGACAGCATTATCATAGCTGCAGTGGTATTTGTCACAATTCCCCACTACCCAGCTGAGGTTTCGGAAAGAATTGTAGATTCAGTGAAATTCTTCCTTACACCTGCTTTGAAAAATGAGGAGAAAAGAGGGGTAGTTTAGCAGCTCACAATGAAAAGAAATAGTGCTGTGCACCAACGCTGTTTTATTCACTCACCTCTCCTGTAAAAATGGAAGAGAGAAAGCTCCTGTTTGAGCAAACTAGAGCCCAAACAGGCCAGATTTTGGGGCCATTTGCTCAGTATTTGCTTCTGTGAGCCAAGGGCATCTCACTCCTGCCGACCACTTTTCTCTCTGCCCTGTGCTTTTTACAGCTTATGGCTGCAGAAACACAGATGGGCTACTGCATACATAAACCCAAGTACATGACGGGTTTGAAACCAAAATTCTACACAAAGATGAGAGTCTGTCTCCTATCCAAGAATAGCTAATTAATGCAAGACTCTGAAGTGCCATGGAAAATGTTAGAAAAGTTGGGCTGCCACCATTTTGTGATGTGACAGCTTTTATCTACCGTATGTGTGAGGAGGGGAGTTCAACCAACATAGCATATGTTAAAACAAAAATTATAAACATATGTTAGGCTGCTAAAATTGGACATTTACCAGTCTGCTTAGCAATTTAGCTAAGCATTGAATTTTAGTTTTGAAAACTATGTAGGCATACAGCAGCAAATATCATTGTATTGCCATGACCATATCTGCATTGCATTGGATATAACAAATTATTTTGCATGCAAAACTAATAACAAGCTCAGATTCTTTTATGCTCATTTTTAAATTATGATACATTGTTGCACATCAGAACAGACTTTCACTCTTACTGACCGTACTGAATTATGTAATACACACAGACTTCTGAAATAGCCTTACAGATAACTTAGAATGGATCCATTTTTGAACCTGACCTTCCAAGGGCAGCATATTATCAGATATCCCTGATGATGGCTAAACACCATTAAAATATTTCATGCCCTACAATGCATTGGCAAGACAATATAGCTTTCAAGCATTTGGCTCTTAATTTTTTCATGTACTTGGAGTTCATCTAGTTAATAATCTGTCAGTAAGTTCCAGAAACACAGAGAATAACTTTTTATTATTATTTTGTTATTTTTCTTGACTGAAGCAAAAATATGTCATAAGCTGGCTGGCTGTCTGCTCTATAATGGTGATACATTAATCATGATGCCACCTTCGGCAACATTCTGAGGCTTGTAATATTGAGAGAGAAAACTAAAAAACCTTTTCTGGGATAAGGCATGATCCTGCTTTCTCTCAGTGCTACATATAAGACCTTAATTATGAAAGTTATTAACAACCATGCTCCTTTTACACTAACGCAGAAAATGCTGATTGTCTGAACAAAGGCCAGTATCTCACAGCCTATCTTACACACATGAGCACCTGGAGGCAAGCACAGAAAATAAAGTCCATACTTCTGAGGCACACCTTCAACCACCTGCACTACTCCTTCAGGACTGCAAGATGGGCCAAGATAGCCACAGTGAGCAGAAAGTCTTTGGAGAAGGCAACATACCTCCGAGCAAGCAACCATTTCAAAATGTCTTGAATCATCACTTGAGTCCACTCACCATTCAGCTGCAGGTTAGATATTGCAAATGATGACAAAATGCCATCCCACTGCAACAAGTTTCAGTTCCCTGTGCACGCCTCCAAAGACTGCTGCAGGCTCTGGTTTCCCTGCTAAACAGTGTCACTCCAGCATTGTTCAGGTTTATCTCTAAATGTTCCACTTACTAAAAGGATAATGCTTCCAGACATATGATTCAAGGCAAATAAAATGCATTTCAGTAGCCAAAACACTTGCAAACTCTGTAGCTGTGCTGTATGAGCTGTCTGAGACTGTTTCAAAGACTGATATAACCAGATTAAGACAACCTGTAGTGAATTTGTTTTAAGCAATTCAGAAGTAGTGTCCACACATTAGAATTTGTGATCAGCGAGCTAATCAGGTACTGAATTAAGCTAATCAAGTGCTGAATTATTCAGACAGTATATAATTTTTCAAAAGATACATGTATACAGCATAAAATGACATTAGAAGTTAAAGACCAAAGGCAAACAAATTCATACTTCTGGGTGGGTGGAAAGACACTGAACTCTTTAACATGCAAAATTCAGAAGTTTAAGGTAAACAGCCCGACCACACTATTTTTAGTTGGGCTGAAAAAAAGCAGATGAATAAAAACAAAATAAGCAAATTCAGAGAAAAGAAACTGTTGTTGGAAAAAGAAATTATATATATGCATGACAGAAGAAACTAAGGAAAATCACTCCTGTTCAGAAACAATATCTGTTTTTCTTTCATTTAAACATTAATTATTTCTTGATATTTTTTTTTCACAAACTAAAACAGAGTTTGTTATTTACTAAAGAAATGTCAATAAAGCTCTTTAGTGGTAACTTTCTCCAGTGCATGATGACTAAGGCACATGGAACTAGTAAAAATTAAACAGCTGTGACCTGATCTCCCGCTGACATTCCTGTGTTCTTCCTTACCTCCACAATGAGACAAAACAGCTAATTGTCAATTCCATATTTTAAGGAAAAATCCTCATTACACAAACATATTTTGACTACATTACATTACAAATTACAGACTGTGAAACGGCAATGCAGTAATTATTCTTAAATATTCTCAAATGCGTCTACTGCTTTTAAATATATCCATTTGTCAAGGAATGCAATCTGAAAAAACACTACCTTTGGCTGCTGAGGGAATATTCTTTTTCCAATGCCTTGAAAATGTTGCCAAACAGCTTTCTGCATTTGTAAATGACTGTCAGATGAAAGGGACAGAGACACTTAAATACCTATAAAATCCTCACTGCAGTTAAGATTACCATTATCTCTTCTGGCTTCTTTTTTTTTCCTTCAATATCTGCAACTCATTATCTGTATTTTTCTACAGAGGCATATACCACCAAGAATTTTACTCCTATAGAGTTTCATATGAGTAAAAATAAATTTGTTTAGAAATTAAATATTAGCAGTATTTATGTGTAGTGGGGTACTTTCTTAGCTCTCACTGATTATCTACACCACTTGGGCATAATAAAACTTTAGAGACCTCATCCTGCTTTAACAGGAAGAGGGAGTAATACCTTTTTTGAAGACAGTTATTAAATACCAAGAATGGGACACATACAGACTTGGTAACAATGCAAAGGACAGCAGGGGAAGTTTAAGGAATTAATTGTAAGCATTAATAATTTCCACAAGAGCAATGTAAAACACTACCAATTAAACCAAGAACTCCACAGTCTGGGGGATGATACGTGTGGTGCACACTGTATCCCTGAAACTGCACCTCTGAACCTCCTAAACTTCAGCCCTGCTTCTCACACAGACAGAGTCACCCATGGGTACGTTTCCATGTGCTGGTGATCTCCGTGGGCTGAAGAAGCACACTGCAATACACTGCAGGAAAGCATGAAGCTACAGGTGTATGCTTCAGTTTTACAGTTTAAGGCAGAATGGCTTCAACCATACAGGCACAGCCACCAGGAGTGCTGGATCCTGCTGGAATGGCAACTGGGAAGCTTCATGTCCCTTCTGGAAAAGGGCTGCACCTCCCTGGCAATGACAATAGCAGCCCAGCCCTCTGGAGATGCCTGTGGTAGAGAAAGAAGATATCCTTCAGCTCAGAAAGCATCATTCACAAATCAAATAGTGATTGCCTGCCTCCTCCAGGGAAACAGCAGAAAGAAAGTCAGCAACATCTTACACACGAAATTCAACACACATGCTTCCCAATGGGCTACATTCAATCTTCACCTGCAAAATATTCAACATGCCCAAACACCCAACTTTCAGACACCTCATAGGGTACAGGGAAAAATGAAATTCAAGGAACAAACCCAGCCCACCCAATACTAAGAAAACCAAATTATTTAGATGGGACATGCCAGAGGAGGTAGTTAACATGAATCAATAAGTTCATCCACAAATGAAAAAGTCTTCAGCTTTACCTGCTGTATCTCCGTAGTACTGATTCTAATTCCATTCTTCAGGAGAACTGGGGAAATCTATGACTTACCACAGATCTCCAGATGCCCTCCTTAGTAATACCCTACCCAACCTGGTGTAGTTAGAATAATTTAAGTATTATTATGAAATAACAAACATAATTAATATTTTAGATCAGGGAGTTATTGCATGGTTGTAATATCTATGTAATCAACAATATTTAAATCGACCAAGGCTTTCTTAGGATGTTTAAACCCTAAACAGCAGTAAGAATATTGTAAGTTTTGTGTCACATCAATTTTCTGTCACATCAAGCTTTAAAGAGATCAGTTTCACAAATTTGCTATCATCTTGAGCCAAAATATCACCACCAATCCACACCTCAAACCTAGCTGTGATATGAACTTGATCTCAACTCAAGCTCTAACTCAGCTGTGGTATCATTCCTTGGTCTGTCTCTGTTATAGAAATAATGAAAGTGTGAACAGACAGAGCCTTTATCGGGACTATGTATATTTCAACAGCCAATCAAAAAAAGAAAGAGACAAATATCTCTATGGATTTTCCTTCAGAATCAATAAGTCTCACAGACTTCAGGATGCATAAAGAGAATATGTGCATATTTGCAGCGGAGACTCCACTGCAGTATAACACCTCCCAGTTGGAAAATGTATGGTCACGTGTATACAAATAAGTCATCTCTAGTTTGAACTGCACCATCTTCATTTATCTGTCATGGGCTCTGACAAAGCATTTAAGGTAAAGATTAGAGGGCTCCTAAGGAAGGAACTACATTTCCCTGCCTGGGGCATACCACTTGTCTGAGGTTGGTAGGAACAGGCCTGAAATATTAATGAGTAAGCCATTTGTCAAGAAAATTATGCAAGAAACCTTGGCAGCCATACAAAGGGGTTAGCAATCAGATACTAAGCTAGAGCAGTGCACACTAAGTACTTGAAAGAGAAAACAGGAAGGAAAAAAAATTAAAAATCACTTTTCATTTGCTTGTCCACATTCATAAGCTCTGGAAGAAAACAGTAAATTAATGAGTGAGTAAAACATCAGACTCAGAATTAGTAATAACAGGTACTTACAAGTAATAACTTACTTCTAAAAGGGACTATGAGCTGCTCTAGGTCTAGAATTTCTGTTTTCAAGTTTTGATTCCTTCAAGATATTTCTTCTACTGACATTCTTTGCAAATAAACTTGCTTACCAGGTAGCATGTGAGCTAAAAGGTGTTGTCATGACAGACGCCACTTAATTATTAAAAATTCACATAAGCAAACAGGAAAAAAACCAATTCCCACAAGGGAAATACACACAAAACCAAAAAAATACACTCTTCTTGAGGCTTCCTCACAAATCATAGTGAAGAAAAGCAAGGACAAAATTGTAACCACTGTCAAATCAGATGTTAAAATCTATACTCCCTAAACAGACTGAAGACCTAAATCACTTCTAGGAGTTTCCAAGTATCATTTCTCCTCAAGAAGAACTTGCAAAAGAAAAAGACTCAAAACACTTCAGCCAGACTCCATGTTTTATATTTAATTTTTATATAATTCTAATGTAAGTATGTTTTAGGGCCAGGTATATTATAATTCTATATAGCACTCCTTGTATAATAAATATGAAGATTTAGTTTTTAAGTAGACAGTGTTAGTATTTACTGTAAGCAAATTTGAAAATCATCCAAAGCATCACAGTATATTATAAAGCAATCTAAAATTTTCATTAAATAAGATGATCCTGTTGCCAAATAAAGCAAATTAATAATTTATGTTGGTTTACCAAAACATAGCCATAGTCACCTTGCCAAATGTTAAACGTCTCCAACAATGTGATCCATAGTTTCAATCACTCTTGACACCAATTGGACTCACTAACATACCCAGAACAGTGTGATACAGCAGCATTTAGACTTTCATTAAGCAGCACTCTGCTCTTCCAAAGCATATCTCTACATAGGATCTCAAAGTGCTTTACAGCCATTAACCAGTTAAGCTCTACAATATGCCCATGGGAAAAGTATTGCATTATTTATACCCATTAGTGCAGCAGCTCCCACGTCAAAAGCACTGTATTTCAACATCTTGGCATTCACATTTTTTTTCCTGAATTGTTTTGACTGTATTGCCATTTTTCTTCATGTTCAGAATTTTTTTGTTGTTTGCAACATCATTTTATCAACAGTTTAACAAGTATAACTGCTACTGTGAACAGAATCAAAATGTTTTGAAAGCAGCTTGCCAGAACCGCCCATTAGGAACTACACCAAACACTTCAGAAATACTGAGATATTCCCATTGAAACAATCTTCTCCCTGGATGTGCAGATTTTTAAGGCTCAAACCTACATTCCTTGAGCAAGAATTACAGAGTCATTGCTCTAATTGTATTGTAGTTCAAACTTCAATGTTATTGTAATTACAATTATGTACTTAGTATGATCAGGAGAGATTAGCTGAAGAGGCAAAAGACATTTAGGGAAGATGGGAAGGTATATAAATGAAGCTTTATTGAGGCTAACAGGGAAATGAAACAAACTGGGTGAAGTGGCATGGGACTGACCATTGCTGCTGTACCTGTTCCACAGCAGGGTTGGCCTAAAAAACAGCATGGCATTCACAAATTGTCATCTTCTAGATAAGATTTCACCATGTTTACCAAAACCAAGGACAGAATTTACTTCAATGAGGAAATTATACCATAGAATCACAGAATCGTTAGGGTTGGCAGCCTGTTCCAGTGCTCTGCCACCCGAAACATAAAGTTCTTCCTCATGTTGAGATGGAACTTCTTGTATTTTATTTTATTTTATTTATGGCCACTGCTCCTCAACCTATCATTGGGCAACATTGAAGAGAGGCTGGCACCATCCTCTTGGCACCTGCCTTTTTGACATTTATATGCATTAATGAGATCCCCTCTCAGTCTTCCCTGTCCCAGACTAAACAGGCCCAGGTCCCGCAGTCTCTCCTCAGAAGAGAGATGCTTCAGACCCTTCCTCATCTTTGTGGCCCTCCACTGGACCCTCTTCAGGAGCTGCTTGTCTTTTCTGTATTGAGGAGCCCAGAACTGGACATAGCACTCCAGATGTAGCCTCACCAGGGCTGAGCAGAGGCACGGGATCACCTCCCTCCACCTGCTGGACACGCTCTTCCTGATGCACCCCAGGATAACACTGGCCCTCCTGACTGTAAGGGCACTGCTGGCTCGTTGTCAAATTGTCATCCACCAAACTCTGTTTGTCAGTGACCTCTTTTGGTGAAGTTTTACATTGTACCTAACCCCACTGCTGCTCTTGCCTCAGATTACGCAGAGTGAATCATGTCAGCCTCCCAGTCCAGGCAGGGAAAAGAGTATTACATGGGAGGTTGTCTCTCCTGCACCAGTTGTGAGAACTCACAGAGTCGTCTGAGATTCAAATACAATACATTACAAGATCCAAGGCAGTCAATCAAGAGTATTTTAGTTATATTTGCCTGTGAAGGCCTGGCCAAAAGCCACAGCACACCATCAGCCTTATGACTTGGCTCTGCAGGGGCCAAAGCACCTGGTGCCACCCTGGCACAGCAGCCAGCATTTGCTGAAGAGTTTTGCAGAATCGGGGCCCATGAGCTCAGCAGAGCTCACACAAAGCCCACAACAACTTCAGAGTAAAGGAAAAAGAAAGCAAATCTCACCAATGTCACAAAACAGAACGAGAACACCTCCTACACCACGCATTGCTGCCACTATAGTAGCCCTTGAATCCAGGCAGACTAAAGACAAAATATGAAGATACAGCACCAGAAAGGAAAATAGTCTTGCCTGGTGCTGCCAGCATAGGCAATCAGAAAGAAATGTGAGGTCAGTAGTGACAGATAACACATATTAGTGCTAAATAATCCTACATTATAACCTTTACGATGACCAGCGGGCAAAGAGAAAAAGTAAATCCACAGTGTCATTTAAAAGCATTACAATATGCTTAGAAACCAAATCATTATTGAACAGAGATGCAGGTCTCAAAGTGCAATAAGGTAGGAAACAGTGACTTGCTGAGACCAGAATCAACTACACGGGACCTGAGAAGGTCACAATGAATTAGCTTTAAGGTAAACCGGTACGGCCACAACCCCTCTCCCCCACATGCATAAAAACCAAAAGACTACTGCAACAATAAGCCGCAGGTAAGGAAAATCAGGTCTCACTCAACAAAAAAAAACATAACCAGCATCTACACAACACCTAACTCAGTCACAGATTTATGATGTGTCCCAACATTTTTTCACTATGAAACTTTCATATTACATTCCTAGAATTCCAGGGACCACTGCCTAGAGCTATTAAATAAAAATAATGGTTCAGAATAGTTTTATTCTCTGTACCTGCTAGTTCAAAGGTACAATTTTCCAAGTATAGGCTATCATGTAACCAACATAGGGATTGACTCTGATTTTACTTTGGGGGTATTCTTCTCTGCAGTTAATATCTTACTTGGTCTTAAAAAAATACTAACTTTATTTTCATGCTACTACTCCATGTATGCTTAAAGAATCAAAATAATTACAGGAAATGTGTCTAGCTTACAATTTGATATAATAAAATCTGGCCTAGCATAGCACATTGTCTCATTTTCTGTGCAACATTAAAACACGAATATTGACCTTTACTTTTGTGGCTGAGTAGACAAAATCATATTCATCACATCTGATGAACCTGATTCATCTATAAATCTACTGAATGCCCAAATGTGAACTCACAATTTATTCAAAAACATGTAAGCAAAACTGCAACGATTTCTATGCATAATTGCACAAACATCTAACTTCTGTACCTCTAAATTAAGTTTGCATGTGGTAATTTCATATTTGTAAATTACAACTAAACATTTTCCAGTTGTTTACATGTTCCTACCCCACCAGCCAAGGATGAAAAGTCTCAGGATGAAGGTTTTTTTAATTCTGAAAGTAAAAGCTGCTGTCCTGGACTTTTCTGGCATTTAATTTTCTGCCATTCCAGTGCACTCATTGGCATCTGGGCTAGAAACTCACCTTTTCCATGTCTTCTCTCTGTCATCTGCTGTGAGACAGAGTAGAATAATTAGATTAACTCAAGCAGTTCTGATTGCTTTCAGTGTGTGGTTCACTTCTTGACACCACAAAGAGGAATTGTGATAAATAAGGATCAACAGACTGGATAGGAATGTTTAAATTTCCTTCAAAGCTGGAGAGCAATGCCACAAAAAATGAACTATTTTTTTTAAGTCAAGTTATTTGGGAAAAAAAAAGTTGAATGAGTTTACTGCATAGCAAAGTTTGCCTAAATGCTTTGAAGACTAGAATTTAAACAGAATGAAACTGAAGTCTGTCTTTTCAGTTCTCATCTACTTCTTACTAGAGAGCTACCAAGAAACACAGCTCAAAGGACAGGAAAGCAATCAAGGTATGATGTTAACATTTCAACATCAGTTAAAGCAGGGTTACATCCAGTGGGGGGACCTTCAATCACAGATTGTTCCAAAATCTTATATAAAATACACCATTACAAACAGCACCTCTGTTCATAATTACAGGAGAAGATCAAATACTGTGTACAAGCAGACAGAAAAAATACAAAATAATAAAAAATTACAACCTCTTGCTTCCAGGCTGATGCTATTTAATTAAGATAGAAGCAGAGGAAAGGTAGTTTCCTGCATTATCATTGCTGTCATAGACCTGTTGTGGGCATTCAGTCTTCTTTAGCACTACATGAATTTAAGATTAAATAACTATAAAGCACTCAATATGACTTTTTTCCTTGAAGTATTAAAGCCAGCTTCTTCTTACAACAAAGTAGCAAACTAGGGAAAGCTCTTCTAATGTCTCTTTCAGCCTTTCAAATGACTTCTCTGCTATTATAATAAATTGGATACCATGTGAAGTGGGTAAACCATCATGTTTCATCAGAAAAAGAAGAGCTAAATTTCAGTGATCTTTTAACCTGATGCACTTTTTGTAGCACTTTTTGCAAGTTTGCTATAAATTGAGAAACAAATAATAGAAATATATCTTCTGGTGTGTCCAAAGATGATATATAATCACACTTAAGGCTGAAATGCACCTCTTTGCAGAAGGGTGGCACTCAACTCATTGCCAGATAAGCCTTATAAAGATAACTACAAAATCATGCACAGTTCTCATGCCTGAATCCTGTACTAGATATATCTCACACAGCAGGAATTTGCAGCTTAAGGCCCAAACTCAAATCTGTTTGCTGTGAATTTTAGAACACAGCCTTTTAACATATCAGGTACACTCAAAAACATCTTGTGTAAATACCATTACATCTCTGCAAGAATGTCCTGCATTCAACTGTTCCAATAATTACCATGTTCATCTCCATCCTAATGGTATCCACACTTTATCCAGTCTAAGTTCCAGGAGTATCAAATTTAGTGCAGTCAGTACAACTGTCATGCTAACTTCTACTATTTCACTCGAAAACCACAAGTTTATTATTAGCAATCTGTGGGCAATTAGTGTAAATATCAGCAGACTTGGGTTTATCTTAATTAGTGTTTGTTTCAATTCCATGGGCAAACAAGACATCACAAGTAAAACACTACAGTAAGAATACCAATGACTTCATGTCTATCTGTAGCCAAGCTGCTGTGTTTGGCCCTTTCTCTTTCTCTGAAAAAAAAAGAAATTTTACATTGAATCCTGTGTATTTTTCAGTATGTCACATAATGCCTTCATGACATACAATTTAGCCCATGACATACTTCTTCCTATAGATACAAATGATACAAAATACACACCAGTGAAGGAGTGAAATGTAATTTCTGAAACAAAAGACTACTCTTTGATATTTGAAAGGATACTTTCATATTTGTCTCTTCTCTAGCACCTGTGATCTGCATTGTTATAAGCATCCAGTAATTACAGGAGTTCAACAGAAGCTTGACTATTCAAGCTACTAAAACAGTCACAAAATACCCTTATTTGACCATTCAACTGTTGGCAAATATGTAGCTACTAATGTCTGAACAAGCACCCCCAACATTTTTCTTCTTTTTGTGCTATGAGATCATTTAGCAAAAATCAAGTCCTACTTTGCACTTACGGATAACTACCCCTTCTCGTTCTTTATGCACCATCAGATCATTAAAAATTTCAACTTTTATTCTATCCCACTGAGAAACAGTGGGAAAAGGTAGCACAGGCCAGAAACCATGAGATTCCTCACTTCCCTTTTATGCTTTCCAGCTTGTACTACCAAAGAAAAGGCAGCTGCCTCCTTCACACATGCTGTCTCATAAGCAGGTGTTTTCTACAGGAAATTAGTAGTGAATGAAGGAACAATCTGTTGATTCTATGACCTCAAAAAATTGTTAATAGCTCTCTGTCATACACAAGACAGTTTGCTGAGTGGGTTTTTGCAAGGATCTGAACTTAGTCCAGTTTCAGGGAGTGTTTCCATTAGCAACCTACAGAACTGAGCAGGGGACATGCTTAAATCTGCTGATCATCAGGAGCTAACACTGCAGGTAGGTTGGATAACAGGGATGGAACCCAAAATCATTCTGTCAAACCAGAGAAGTGGTCAGAAAAATAACGGAACAATTTCTCAGGGGCAAGTGCAACTTTCCGTACTTTGTCAAAGCCAGCTGCACTCCTACAGCAGAGCAAGTCAACTGCTAGACAGCAGCTTCCTCAGAGGAGAATCAGGGGTTGTAATAGACCATGAGCTCAATAAAAATTCAAAATGGGATTTAAAAAAAGGAAAGAACCATCACATGGGTATATAAACAGGAATATACACCACATAAAATAAGAAGCATTCCTGTCCTGTTTAGCAGGAAGGAATAAATAAGTCAATTTTTTGGCATAACCTTTATAAAAAAATATGCAGCACTTTGAAGTGTCCAAAGACAGTAGCAGAAATTACCACGTCTCAAAGAAGGAATTATGTAGAAAGACTGAATATACTATGACTATTTAGCCAGAGAGGAAACAGATTAAAGGCACCTCCAGCATCATCATCAGATCTGAAAGAAAGTAGCACACTCTTTGGAATAACCTTGTTTCCACTGCATCCTGCCTAGGACATGAAGCAATTCACCTACCAAAACCAAAGTTGGAAAAATTTGTGTAGGTTATAATGAGAAGTCTTTCTACAATTACAGTGATACGTTGTATGAGAGGGCCTGTGCAGACCCTACTGTAGTTTTATTATTTCATGCAGATTTCTAAACAGCTGTGCTAAAAAAAAAAACAGGTGTAAAATTCAACCTGCTTTGGGGGCTAGACTAGTCAGTATCTCAAGGTCTTTCCAGTCTTATTGTGGTTTGTTATAATTTGTACAACCATTATCACAATTTTTTATTAAAATGAAGCACATATTAGGGGCTTATTCCTTAGAGGTCTAGCCAAGTCTTTCTTTCAGTCGCAGCTTTAATGGTGCTCATGGCTTTATGCCAGTTATACTGCTGAAAACTTAGCAGGTGATGTATTTGCTTATGGGCACTGTCATATTTTATCCATCTCAGCATCTATTTAGTAAGTGCTTTAACATTCTAGAGTACGGTAGGTGCTATATAAAACACAGCATTATTTTCCATATTTTATTCCTCTCATTGGCATTCCTACTCTCAGATCAACTGGCAAAACTACAAATATTCACAGAAATTTAGAAAAGAAAGTTTGAGTGCTCACTGACAGCCACAGTTAGCTGTGTACTATCAGTAAACAAAACACAACACAACAATGTTCCTTCCTTATCACAACAAAATTTCTCAGGAGTTTTTTGTATAGATGGAAATGTGATGGTAGACAAACTGCAGTGGTCATTCGGACACCACCTGCTAAGTGTGTGCTGGAGCAACGCTACCTGGTTTACTTAAAATGTATTATGGTCATATTTCAATTAGTCCCTTCATCTTGTTTTGTGGCAGAGGATAGGCAGAAAAATCCATATGGATTGGGCTTTTCCATTCATAATTTCTTGCTACTCTTGTAGGATTTCTAGGTGGTCTAGGTAAAAAATTCCACTGAAATTAATGGATTATATCAGAAACATCTATGGAAATCATACTGAGCTGACAAGATACTTTTTTTACTCCATTCTTCAAACTGCAGTTATACATACTGCGATGTTTTAATTTTTTTTTTAGTATTCCTTCATACAGAAGTCATCGTTTTCTTGATGACTCGGGTTCTTGAGAAACTTCTACTAATTTTTCCTCAATCTCATTTTAGAGAGTAAGGGGACTGAAACTGTATACAATACTCAAGAGTCAATATTTCAACTGATATTACTGAAACATAAAATAACTTTGGGAAGGTCATCTCCTCCTCCTATCCCAATGCTTTTCTTTACTTACATTTCATCTTGGCTGCACTCCTCACTACAGTGAGATTAAACATTAAGCACAACATAAACCTGTATGATGCCTGTGACTTTACTGCTTGAAGGCCTTGAAAATAAAGTATTTCTCCTTTCTTAAACCAACAAGGTTTTTAATTTACAATTTGTTACTCCAACACCACCAAGCAGATTCACATAGAAGTGCAAGGAACATATTTGAATTTTATTCACAGGAACATATTTGAATTTTATTCACAACGTTTTCACTTTTGTCCATCACTATTAAATATGAACAACAATGGCTCCTAACTAATTACAGCTGATGCTCACACCCAAGTGATTCAGAGATGATGCTTCACTGTCAATACTATTTTTTTTCAGGGCAAAAAAAGAAGGTAATACAGGTGAACACTGGCAGAAGCAGAGTAAAAAATAAGTTGTTTTTTCCTTTATCTATCCTGTGTCATTAAACAAAAACCTTTTTTTAACAATATGTCACTTGAGTAGCAGCTGTCTCCTATTGGAAAATGCTCAAAACAATGGAAAAGTTGTGCAGGATGTCAGCTACATGGTATGGCCCAATGCATTTAGTATTTTTATGAGTTTCAAATATATATAAAGTCATCTGAAGCCAAATTTTAAGAACAACTGAAAAATCTAAAAATGCAATTCCTAAAATGGATTTTTTCTCACTGCACTGCACATCATAGAGTGGTCCTTCCAGTGAGGAGGACATTACAGAGTGCACTTCTATATAATCACTGAATCTACTACACTAGGAGCAAAATTACTAATACAGCATCTCACCAATAACTGTAGAGAAGGTCAAGGTAAGACAAAGAATAGGATAATAGGGCCTCTTATAAAGCATCTTGAAGTCAACTTTCCATTTTTTTAGTAAAGAAACCAAGTACAGAAAAAATTTTCAAAACACCCACCATGAAAAATCCCACATGACTATTTAATGCATTTTGCAGGATAGGGAGCTCCAGGACAGACCAGATGATGAAATACATATGTTAGCACACATAACCTTTCCTTGAATGAAGCCAGGTAACTGGGAACTAAAAATGCAATCAACAGCATCAAAAGCATTTCCAATATGCCTTCCAACATGTTTTTGTCTCTCCTCCTGGTAGACTTACCACTGATCTTTCCATCAGAAACACAAATAGAACATGTAGGGTATCCATTGCAAACATATCCAGAATAGAAACCAATCCCTTTCTCTCCTCCACTCTATCAGTTCTGTGAAGCAGAATAGTCTCTTTTTAAATTGTATACACCAGTGACAGAAAAGCAGTCACTTGGCAAGCAGATTACTTCTTGACTGCTAAAGCAAACTCCTCAGGAATTTTTTTTTTTTTTTATTTATAACCACAAAAGTTACAGCTTTCCTCTTGTAGAATTATTTTAACTTTTGGAGCAGGACAGGCAACATAACATTATAATCATGTTTACAATGTTTTAAATCACGAATCTGTTTTTAAAATCCCATATTTTTCTCACGGGAAAAGTTGGATTATCAGCTTTCATCCACTGCAGAGCACATGTTTTTTATTTCCTGTAAAGTTTCAAGGCACTAAATCTTAGGTGCACTTTGTTTAGATACTGAATTTTACTACAAGTAATTCTTACAGGTTTTTTATATGTGTATTAAAATATCTTCCTTTCTTGACTATATACAGCAATGAAATAACTAAAGAGTAGATTTACAGATGCAGAAAATGAAAACTACCTACAATAAAAATGTAAAACCCTCTGAACTGTTAGTAAATAAACTTTTCTGTAGAACATTTTTTGTGTACTGTATATCAAACTCAATGGTGAGTGTATAGCATAAAATTTTACTTATATGATCTTAAGATTACCATTTGTGACTGACAAGCAACAACAGTTGCCATACAAACTACTGTACAGAAGTGATGGTAAAACTTTCATATTTTAGGACATAAGCCATAACCTTTCTTCTGACTACAATTTTAATTACATACATAATGCTGGGGGCATTTGTTCACGGGTCACACAGGGTCTCAAATCTCCCTGACTTTCCATTTGATAATCAACCATTCCCTTCTTCCCCTGCCAAGTCTGTCTTGGCATCAGCTTAGATTCTGCTTGTTTTTCACTCTTTCCATTAAAATCATAAACTCTCTCAGCTCTGCTCAGCATGTCAATGCACAAAGCATTTACCTGGGCTTCCAGGGGTTACCAACATGGGGTGAAAATGAAGCTAATTTTATACTCAAAAAAAATGAAGCTCTGAGCAATACAATTTGTAAACTTTCTGAAGCCCTAAAGAACTTGAGATTCACCCTGAAGTCTTGTCACCTCAATCTTTTGACTGTATTTTAATTACTGGAGTTTCAATTAGACTCATGCTTGATTCTACTGGAATACAAGCTGAAGGACAAACCTGAAGCTGGCCAAGTGCTGTCTGATCCACCACACTTCATCATGCCCTTTCCTGGAGTTATAGGCATGTGCATAGCTCAGGGAAAAATTAATAAGAATTCACATCCTTTTATGCTATGGTGCACAACAACTTAAACCACATAATTTGTCTGCAAAGCAAGAGTTTCATTTAATAGCAAAAGGTGAGGGGGGAGATCTTTTTTCTTACAATTTTAAATATAACTGAAACCATTTCTTCTGCACATTAAGATGACACCAACTTGCAAAATAATTGTTCCTGCTTGAAGTACCTAAAATGGAGTTTGCAGAAAATAAGGAAAGCTTTTTTCACCTGTGAATACCAATCCACGACTATAGCAATCTAAACTGAAAAAGACATTTAAAAGATCTCCTAATGTATTTCCCCTTTCAATGGCGGACTCTATGGAACAACAGATACTCCCGGATGAAACTTGCCACTTTATGGAATGATTCTACTATTGCACAGAGATCTTCTCTTTTGAAAGAAGAAATCATCTTCCCACAACTTTTTGCCTTAAGTGATGTACAGATTCTTTTAGGTTTTTTGATCTCTGCCTGGTGAATTCACGTAAAAATTACATAATGATTCAACAGTTCAACTTTTTATGCAAAACCTTCTTTTGCCAATTCCTTAAGTAGATTTTAGTACAATAAGGACAAGAATCTGGAGGGAAAGAAAGGAAGGGGATCTGCCTCCATTTGACAACACAGTCATAGACACCTCCTCCTCCTCTTGCATCTTCTCTTTTATTTGTGTAAATGAACTGCACAGAGCAGCCACAATGTCCTTAGCAGCACTACTGCTACTGAAGAGGTCTAGCCCCAAAAAGACCTACTGATAGATGAAGAAGCAGCATTAGTATTGCAGAATAATAACAATTTACACTAAAAGCTGAGGAACTACTTGTTCAATAAAAACGTTCATTTCCTTTTTCATGCACTTTTTGAAAAGTGCCAGAGCAGAGTTTAGAACAGTCTTCTACCATCTGAATAGCATCTGTTAATTTAATCAACACAGTTCTCCCTGCATGTCAAATTTGGCTGCACCAGTACCATCAGGATTGAACATGTCTGTAGAAAACATATCTGTTTAAAAGGGTATCAGTTAATGGCTTAATAAAAGTACTCAGCAAAACCAAAGGCTTTCTGTAGAGGAACCTAAACAATCAGGTCCTACATAAAGCTGTAAGCCACATGTTCAGAAATGTCTAAGATGGACTTCCCAAATTAAGAATCACTAAGAATTTCTAAGAATCACTTCCTCATTCCCTTCAGGATCTCCATCATTCAAATGCATGAAGGCATGCACACCAGTTGGCAGAGTCGTTCAGAAGTCATCTTGAAAGGATAACCATGTTACTGGTTTGCAGAACAACTTTTTTTTTTTTTGTAAAAAAAAAAAATCTTTAACAAAAAACTACAGTTCAAAAAAATTACAGACTTCACAGGTTTTGGCAAAGGATGTGCCTGCCTTCAGACAGAAGTGGAAAGCTTAGTAACTGCAAAATCATCTTGCCTTCTCTAGCAACTAATTCTGCACCGGCTGTTTCATTCAATTGTGAATAAAAGTATTAAATACCAAAGGTGTAAAATAATTTCTTTTTCTTTTAACATTGAAGTCGAGATGTTCAGAGTACACATTTTTTCAAACCACAGCAAGTTACTTCAAAGCAGACAAGAAATACTGCCAGGCTAACAAAAAGGTTCCACCTGCACATATGTAACAGCTTTGCCCACAGCTGGAAGATGCTGCAGGCACTACCACCACTGCAAAACAGAAAAAAAAAACAAAACAAAAACAAAGGCTGGAAACCCTGTGATTTAAGGTATCCCTCATGAACCAGACTCCCTAAACATAAGCATGCAATATGCCTCCTGCTTTAGCAAACACTATTGGATATCACTATTAAATTGATTTAAAGGTTACAAGGCTTCCATAAAAAATGCCAAATATCACAGATTTTGCCTCTTCAAATAACTTAATTTTAATTGCACACTTTATATTTCTTTATATTAATGAATATAAAGAAATCAGATTTTTTGGTTAGCAACACAAGTAAGTTTGCAGATAGCTCTTAAAAGCCATTTGACTATGTGAGCTGTCAGCACTTCCATCAACTATTACATATTTATATTAACCTTTCAGACACTGCACATTCTGAGGCAAATTTACAGAGTCATGCATTTACACTTTATTCCACTATTCTTTATTTACCCCTAAGCATCTTAGGCCTAACTCATCATCAGAATAAGGCAGTAAAACAGCACTGAAAGCAATCATGTTGCAACAGTCACAGCAAACAACTCCTTCAGTCATTACTGATTCCTCCTGACAGCTGGATCATCTTGAGGTTTGACTGCACGCAATGTGTCCCAGGAAACAGATCTGCTGCACTGGTCTGAATTTCAGACGGCGGGAAGTCTGAGGTAGCCTGTACTTTCTCCTGATGTAATGGGAAGAGATAATCGTGCAGCCTTTCCTGCCGTTTGTCCAGGTAGGCTGGGGGATGAGCACCTCAGATGTGAAAGGAGAGACCTCCTGTCCCAGGCATCAGAGACCCAAACAATGAAAAGGTGTCTCCTTACTTGCAAACAGCAGAAAAGGTGGAATTGAAATAAAAAATTATCTGAATCTGCCTGAGGCAGGCTAAGAATCTGTTCCTCCCTTCACTTAGATCAAATTACTATTATTGGAATGGAGGAAGCCCAAATCAAAGTCTGTGTTGAAGTCTGACCTATAGTCCAAGCTCTGCACATACACACACAGTCCTTATCTCATACAACCCACAAAAAAAGGAGCAACGCCAAGACAATCCTTACAAAGTTTCTTCATATTTTTCTTTTGTCAAAATAAGTAAGATCTAAAAAAAAAAAAATTTATACACTCAATATTTAAATTCATCAACAAAACAGAGTTATATAAAGAACAAATCGGGGGGAACGCTTATTTCCTGCATAGTAAAACAAGCGCCTGCTTACATCTGGAAATACCTGATTACTGCAATAAACCATAGACCAAAATAACTCTCTAAAAATATGGAAGATAATATAAACACCTTTTTTCCACTTCATAAATCATGTTTTACGCATAACTTTTCCAGAAGAAAAATCATAATTGTCTTGTCAGACTGAAACCACCTGTATCTTTCCTGCACAAGATGATATCCATTAATTACAAAAACTAGAACACAATATCCAGTAACATTCTGCTTCATTCAATAAAGATACCACCTTTGTTTAGCCTATTTGACTAGTTTTCCATGTGAATTAAGGTTTTGGGGAAAAGTGTATAATGTTTGGTTTCTGTATTTTTAATTGAATTCAAATTTCCATCAAAACACAACTGTACATGTCCCAAATTAAAATTAATTATTAGCTGGTAAGCAGGAAATGTAACAATCATTACTTTATAAAATTAGAATGTGTAAATATTAAGAAACCAACTACACCTGTGTTAGACTGTATAATTGCTTAAAAGTGCAAAAATAAATGCTTACTTTAGCATAAAGGACTAACATTACTTATCAAGCAATTTATTTCACTTTTTTCCAGCAGGTGAAAACCAAGCATTTTCAAGGAAAACAACATATAAAGCACAAAAGTTTCTCTATTCCTTAAAAGAATCCATTTTTAATTATGATTTAAAACAATTCAGCTTGACTGATGTCCTGGTTTGCTCACACCAATCTTCAAGCTCCCCCTCCCATGACCAGAATGAAGGTTGCTAAGTTTCATACTGATGGGTAGTAGGGAGCTGCTAGCTCACATAAATGATTTCTGGTGTGCATCAAAGGAAGACCTTCACAAGGGTCCTCCCTAATAATCTTCAAGTGATTCTCTCAGGAAAACTGATTACTCTGTAAAGATGGTAGTCTGGAATAGAGTTCCCAGTCTCAATTAACCTGGGCTGGTTTCAGCTAATGAAGTGGATGTGAGGAAAAAAATTAACAAGATATAGTACACTACTTTTAGCATATGGCCTTACTTGTATTTAGAGCTGCTTCAAGCTCTAAAATGAATATTTGATCAACATATAGTAAAGTTAAAATCAGCAATAAATATTTTATTTGCACTATCCAAATTAAATGTCTTTACAAAAATAACAAGCATGGTACATCATGAAAAGGCAACTGCACTCTAAAGGTCTTCTCAAGGTAAGCTTAGCTGAAAACAGAGATGAGAGAAAATATGTCAGTCCTATTTACAAGGTCAAGAAGGAGGATTTGGGGAACTACAAGCCTACAGGCTCACCTCAATCCCTGAGAAGGTGTCTGAGCATCTAATCTTGGAAATAACTTCCAAAATATGTGAAGGTGATTAGGAGCCTTCAGAATGAATCTATGAAGTGGAAATCATGTCTGATACACCTCTTAGTCTTCCAGAAAGAGATTTTTGGCTTGGCAGATGAGATGTGGACACGTTGGTCCTGACTTTAGTAAGGCTTTTGACAGTGTCTCCCAGGACATATTCATAAAGAAAGGGAAGACCAGGGAAGTCGGCAGTGAGTGGTGGACAGTGAGGTACATTGACACAGGCTGAACTGTCAGCCTTGGAAGATTGTTGTCAGCTGGAAACAGTCCATCTTGAGCATGGTCACCAGCAGTGTGCTCCAGGGGTCAATATGGGGTCCAATATTATTTGAACATCTCCATTCATGACCTAGTAGTAATTCACAGATGATACAAAACTGGGAAGCGTTGTTGATAAAATTGGTGCCATTCAGAGGGACCACTACAGACTGGGAAAATGGGCCAACAGGAACATCTGCGAGTTCAACAAAGAGAAGAGCAAAATCCTGCTCCTGGGGAGGATTAATCTCAAGCACTGTAACATTCTGGGGCCTGACTAGCAGGGCAGCAGTTTTGCAGGAAAAGACCTGATGGTCCAGATGGATAAGAAGCTGACTGTGACCCAGTCACACACAAAGAAAGGTCTAGAGCATCCTGAGCTGCGTCAAAAGCCCACTGCCAGCAGGCCAGGAGAGCTGATCCTTCCCCTCTGCTCAGTACCAGTAAGGCCACACCTGAATTACTGTGTCCAGCTTTGGGCTTCCCAGTGAAGCCCAGGGAGGGGCCACAGAGATGATAAAGGGATTGCAGCATCATGAAAATACTGGAATAATAATGCAATAATCAGGTTTCCATCTCTTTTTGTTTGCCACTATTTCCTCTCAAGCATGGTTAACTTTAAGCCTGTGTAACAATACCATCTTTAACATACTCCACAGAAAGCAAAGCAACTCACTCCTACCTCAAAAAAGATGATTAAAGAGGTAATGCCATATGCTTTGTGTCCAGCAGAATGTTTAAAATACCTTGGTATTTTCAAGAGGAAGGATGACTACTCAGCTTCTTTCAGTATTTTTAAAAATAATCAAGATTTCTGTTTTCAAAAAGAAAAGGAAAAAACACCACCCAAACAAACAGTAGCACGCTGACTTCCATTCTTACATATGACAAGCCAAAATTTTGCAATGGCACTCTATTTTTTCTAGCAGGTATGTGGGGGTGATGTTTAGTTTCTTCCAGACAGAGCAGCTGCAACTACTTGCAAATCAAAGAAATTCTAATGCCCTCTGGGGTAAGGACCGCATTTATTTCATTTTATCAGAGAGAAGTAGTAGCTCTTAGCTGTGCTAGGGAAAAGGAAACTGCAGAGCTCTGAAACTGTCCTGCTGTTGAGAAATACAGGCATGTAACTGAAAGAAAAGCCAAGTCAAAACTTACATAATCCCTACCAGAAATGAGTTTCCTAGAAATATTCTGCTGTATGCTCCAAACTCCTGAAGAAATAAAGGCTACAGTATCCATGTAGTGTTTTAAGTAAAGGGTAACAGGCCATTTTCTTCATGACTGTATTTCATTTCATCATCTAAGTGTTTAAATCTACACTGGCTCAAACACCACCTACAATTATGCCAACACTTTGTCAAAAATAACTTTATATATATTTAAAAAAAAAAAAAACAAACCCAAACCCACACCAGATATCTATTCTAAGTTGTAGAATCAGGAGAAATTCAACCTGCTGGAATCCCCCATCACCATCTAGAGGGTGTTATCAGACAGCGCAGTGAGGTGCGAATAGGAAGGGACAGAGACAACACCATTTGAAAATGAGAGAAAGTGTTCACTTTCTCCTTTCAGAATTCATAGAATACAAAACAACTTCTGGTTTACCTTCTTTCTAACCCACTCCGTCTCCCTTAAATATTTATTATACATCTTCAATGCCCTATTTAACTCTGTCTGGTTTTCATATTCTTTTCCCCTAGAGCATTTTGCCAATATTAAAAAATATATAGCATTAAGTTTTACACTGTTCTCTTATGCCATTATTTCTTTTCAACTTTTTAATCCAATTGAGTTGTTCTCTATATTCTATTTTCTTCTCTCCCAGTAAAACAAACCCATACACAGGCATGAGTGAGCACACTCTCCTACATAACCACATCCTTCTACTGTTTATAAACATCATCTCTGGCCACAGCCTTTCATCATTTATTTACAATAAATATTTCTCAATGCTCTAATTTTCCTCTGGTCTCTAGGTCCCCACCTGTAAGTCGCTGTGTGACCTGATACGAAGCCAGCAAAGCATTTATACCGTTCAATGTCTTTGTAATAATTTAAATGTCTCCTTAATGGCTTTAGTAGATCGGAGCAGAACACTCAGTGTCCTGAAGAACCAAAGTTTTCCTTCTATCAGCTGAAGACAAGATTTTTTTTTTTTTTACTTGTGGCACCTCCTCTGAATCACTTCCTGGAGAAGCTTCCAGAACAAAACCACGAGGTTGTTTTCGCCCTGTCATCCCTTAACACACAAATTCTTAGCCCTTCTGGGTTCTTGCCTCAGATTGACCTGTTACAAATACCACATGCACGGTCAACCAGAATAAGTATTATTTTGGTACACCTGTTTTCCAGTGTCATGATATTTATTCATTCCAGTATCCTTCATGCAGGACCTGGCTAAGTATTGTCCTTTCCTTCATTTGGGAGTCTATCAAAACCCCACAAGTAACTAGTAATTTAATTTCCAAAGTAGTGAGAAAACAGAATTATTTTCTAGCTTAAATACTACCCATATCTAATGAACAGGTTACCATTTCTTCACCTCTCTCAAAGCAGAAACAAAAGCTGTAATGCTTTAATCCTTCAGGTTAATTGAAAATCTTACAAGCCTTCATCTACCCACCATAAAGTTTAATAGAAATTTCTTCCATCATAATGCACAGGTTTAAGTGGTTATGCATATGACCCCTAAACTCATACTGATTACTTCAAAGAGCCTGTAAAGTTTTAGAAGGAACAAACAGTGATAACAGACTATCATAAAATGGAATAATTGTAGGGACTAAAAATTTTGATTTGATTTGTTTTTTTCACACTTGGGGAACCAGGAGTACTTGTTTGTGATATTTAGAGGAGAACAAAAATCACATTTCCTTCATCAGAGGTGTTTTTTCTTGTCACCTGTAAAACCCCAAAAATGGTTAGAAAACAGACATGTAAAACTAAGTTTGTCTCTTCCTGTTGAGACTATTTTAGTGAGGCACATAAAGGAAAACTGCTCAGCTCTAAAGGTCCTCCTCCCAATTCTGAAAACAAAGTCAAAAAATAAAGCAGAGCTCTCCATCCATGCCTGTCCTTCAATTATCACATTTTTATAGAGCATCTCATATCACTGGGCATTGTACTCTACACCTCCAACTTCTGGAACGGGAGATGAGAGCAGAAACCAAGCTTTCATTTTATAAACATACTTGCCTTATGAAATAAGCTTAGAAATGTAAATTTGTAATTTTCCAATCCTAGAACAACAATGATGGCAGCAAATACAGCCATCAACACAAAGACTTTGTTTATAAACACATTAAAAATAAATCATGTTTTGAAACTGTCAGTGTATCATTTTATTGGCTTTACCACACATGAATTAAAGAGCAAGCTCTGATAATAGGACGCATGATTAAATTCTATTTCTTGCAAATGAAGCATATATGGTTTGTAATCTTGGTTTGAATTGTATGAGAACACTCTGATCCCTTTCAACATCTGTGAGGAAAGAAGGTGAGAAAAACCCAAAGCACACCTACAGTGGAAAAGGACACATCTGGAAAAGAAAATCGCTAGTTTGGGTAAAGTTGGTGTGGACAACAGGGTTGAAATAGAATTCTTCCCCTGTCTGTCAACAGGCCTTGATTTTGGATAGATACTACCCAGAAGCTGGTAACGCATTTGCTGCAGCTGGCAATCATTCCTGTCTGTGGTATTTACACGTGTATACGTGTGCATACACACACACACACACACACAAATTATATATATATATATATATATATATATGTATTTGATTACAAGTTGTTAATCATTTATGCTTTTCTCTAGCTAACTGAGGAACACTACTCTCCAATTTCTCTTTTTCTTTGAAATTACCTGGAAGCATATGTGATATGATTTCCATTAACTGAAGTATCTACACACAGACTGAACACATCTCTGCAAGTTATGCCCTGCCCTAGACAGAAGCTACTGGAAAGAATAGACGAAATCCCTCTAATCATCCCACTCATTCTGTCAATCTAGATAATATAAAGCTTCCTCCTACTTTCACATCAGTAACAGCTGAACTTTGCTATTTTATATTAAAAACAACTAGGAGGTGAAAAACATGTATTTTAAGGACCTATAGAACTGAAGGTTTGCATGCATTTTCCCCCGTAGTTATCTGATCTCTAAATGACCTTCTTTCAGGTGAATTCCCAAGCAGGGTGAAGTTTTAAAATATTTAGTAGCCATTTATTTATGTATTTGTTTATTTATTGTTTTCATCTTTCCTTTCCAAAAAGACACGAGTCTTATGCAAAGATTTCCCATGTTAGCATGCCATCCCCCCTCCACCACACTGAAGTTCTGCATTAGAGGATGGTATCTGAGTTCTTTGTGAGACAGAGCATCGATCTATGGGTCAGAAGACTCATGTAGCTTCACTGGTTTAACTGGCAGTAGGATTGAGTCCAGATGCTTAAAAAAAGCACAAAGCAGAAGATCAGCAGTAGAGGAGAACACTATACACATAAATAAAGATATGCAACATCAGTGAGGGAAATCTACTATTCACAATCTCTCTTTCAAATCTTCCACGATTTCATGGGCTTCTTTGCCTCATACAAGGCACAGGAGCAAGTTTCATCACAAAACCTGTTAAAAATGTGCACTTGCAAAGCATTTGTATCAACACTTCCACTTTGACCATATTTTTTATTACTCTCTTAAAACAGTTTATTTCTACATTGTTAAATAAACGAATGTAGGGATGCTTCAGTGTAATTGGCTACATATGTCAGCTTGATTCAGGGAAATAATTCATTGTACATGCCTTTCTTTAGACAATGGCCCATTTGCACTGTGATTTAAAGTGGAAGGAATGTACCTGTTACCAATGATTACTTTGGGGTCCACACTTTAGATCTTCTTCCAAAAGATGGTCTTTTTATACCCACTAGGCAGGTTTCTCTAAAGTTGGAATAGAGAATGAATTGCAAGAAATGTAGTGGGCAAAAAGACACAAGGTCCTCAGTTGTCACATTAATTTAGAGGTTATTTGCGTTAAAGCCGAATTGTTCATTACCAAGGCATTATGTGACACATTCTTGAGCGTGTCTCAGTCCAGAGGATAGTGGAGAGCCACAGAAAGTGGTTCCAAACCTTTCCATATCATACTTCAAAATTGTGGTGGATGACTTACACTGAAATAAAAATAATATGGACTTCAGTAATGAAAACATGTGTAAGTTCTCCCTCAAGCAGATCTGACTAACACAAGCAGAATATATATCTGTGTTTGCTGGTCCAGATCATCAGTGCTGAAATCCAGATACCTAGGATGATTCCTTTGTGTACAGAAATTCTTCCAGAAAACTTCAAAATCATTTTTTTGGACTGGCATTTAAAGTGGAGAGGGGAATCACTGAGGTCAAACCAAATTCAACTACATTGACATGGTTCTTCATCCCAAAAGACAAACTACTGCTATCACCACCTCAGTCTGTTTACTGTAGTTTAAAGCTCCATATTACAGAAATGCAAAGTCATCAACCAGAATAATCGTGTAGAGAAAAAGAACAGTTACCAATAGTTCAAAGTCATGGACAAAATATGTAATTCCCCAGAGAGAAACTGGAATGCAGAAAAGTTGCAAGAACCCAGTAAAACCTCTAAAAATGTAATATTATGTAAATATCTATATATTTCACTCTTAATTATTCAGTAGCTTTATCCCTGTGTACTACATCTGTTCTCTGGGACCTCAAATCATTGCTGATTGAACAGATTACTATAATATACTACTAAAATAACTCCCAGAATAGATTTTACACTACCACTCAGAAAAAAATTACCTATAAAACTTCACACCACCACCACCACAAAAAAAAAATAATATGTAGAACTTCACTCTTTGGCTCTTTCAAATCTATCATCTGTCATTTATCTATGTTCTTTCTATATCAGTGACAATGACTATTTTTTAAAAGAGGAGAGCAAGAATTGATATAAAGATAGGTAATGAAAAAATAATGCAGTAACTATAATGACAATAATGGGATGTTCAAGCATTTCCTTAATTAAATGGCTGATGGCAAGAGAAACTCTTTTAACAGCTACATATAACAAACTACATTACAACTAATAGGAGAAGGGGGAGAAAGCGTAGGGGCAAGTCAAGAGAAAGATCTGGTAGTATTCAGTATTCAGTATAAAATTAAATATTCAGTATCGAATTCAGCTGAGAGCAAGAGCTGCAAAAGGATGTGCTCACAGTACAATGCCTGGAGGGGAAAAGAGGAGGGCATCCCAGATGTCTGCAAGGAAAAACATTTCTATTGTTTTCTAGTAAAAATATTCAAGAAAGCAGCATTGGAATGGAACCTCAAACTGTATACCATATAACACATAGTATGTATACTACAATATTGGTGCAATTTAAGAGCAACATAATACAATAATCTTAATAACTAGCAAGTAACAAATAAGCAATTCTGAGTTCAAGATGATCAGATTTCTCAGCTTTTCCTGTATCTGTGGCCACACACAATATGTGCTTAAACATCTAAGGTTTAGCTGTATGTTCATCTGTGTTCACCTCTCTTCCAGTACTGCCTGCATCAGTTTTCATATCATATTAGAAAATAAAATTCATGACTACAAATAGAAACCCAGGAACAAAGTTCAATAGCATAGTATTGGCTCTCCAAAGGGTTGGGGAATCTGAGCTCTCTCAGAAGCAAGGATGAGGTTGCAAGGAAGATGGAAAGAAGAGTAGGAAAGCATGGGGAAACAGAGCTGTGAAACTGTAACCTGGCCCTTCAGCCACAGATGTTTCATGTGTTATCAAGTAAAGGCTTTTGTTGATCCATTCTCAAATCCAACCAGGTAATACATTTTAAACACATGCTGATGATAGGCGTGGATTAGTCCCACACAGTTAGGTCTAAACACAGTCTAGATAACCTCACATACTCACAATACAAGGTTTTCTATTTTAGAAGCATGTTGCCTATCTTGTCTCTTCAGAAAGGAAATAAATTCTTGATTAAACTTTTTAAAATGTAGTTTTATATAGATAAAGTTTGTGTTTTAATCACTTAGAATCATAGAGTCTGCTGAGTTGGAAGGGACCCATCAGGACCATAGAGTCCAACTCTTGTGTGCGAAATTTGTTCTTCTGCTCTCTTGTGATAACAAATGCAACAGGGGATGGATTCTCAATTGTTCTTCATTCTTTTAATATTTCAACAGAAAAAAATAAGATAACCCCTATATTAATCATCAAAGTGGTAAAACAGTCCACTAATAACTCAGTGTTGCATGGATTACTTCATAAGGCTGGGGAAAATAAAACTTGCAAGCTAGCTACAGAGAAGATATCCGTGAGTCCAATACTCAGCAAGCATATAAACTTGCACCAACCCTATTGGAGATCCCTTGGTGACTTTAGAATAGAGAACCACCAAAAAAACAGAAACAAAACAATCCAGCAGATGGCTCTAAATGAGGAGAACAGAGATAGGTGACTAACTAGCCTGAGAGAAATAAAATGGGAGCAGTGCCACAGTGTTATCATTTTTGAACAGCCACCTGGAGAGGTAGCAGGCTTATCAATGAATGCCAAAAATGAATAGTACCCATCTGCTCACCCTAATAAATAACACTTACCAGAAAAAATACAAAAGAATGTAATTCCCTCAGCACTACTCACATGTTTTCAGCAGATCTGTTTGTTTAAAATATTTATTTGGGTCTTAACAACTATTTGCTGAGAACACAACAATGCTTTAAGATGACCCTTGGAAGCACAGAGCAAGTCAGTAGCTGTAAGAATTCATGAAAACAGAAAGCTCCAATAACTTCCTTTCAAATATGCAAAAGCTCTGCAATTATCACTGCTGTCAAAATGTCTTTAGAAAGATATCTCTGACTAACTGAATGGACTGATAGCAAAACCCTGAATGAGAGGGCACTTCAGAGTCTGGAAAATTAGTACTCCTCTGGAGATAACAGCAGCATAAAGTATCTCCACTCAAAAAGAACTTCAAGAACCATGGTACAAGATCAGTTTACCTCCTCTGCTGGCTTCCTCAAATGGCAAAGAGCAACCATTCTGCTGACTCTATACGTGGATTGAGAAAGGAGGTCAGACATGGCTAGAGGTAAAATGAGGAATGCACAGGTCTCCTGACGTACTGTTAGAAAAAGAAATGGCATGGAAGAGAAGACTAAAGCACGCAGATGGGTTTGCCTTCATGAGTTTGAAAGCAAAATGCCTCTTCCTTAGCACTACCTTTATCAACTCCAACCACTGCTTATGTAATGAAGGCGTAGGAGTATGGAACAGAAATTCAAACTTGCTAAAACTGAGACACTTCCAAGCTGGACTTTTGATTCAGTGGTGTATTTATTTTTCATAGATAACACACAGCTAGAAAATACTCTGGTCTGTTTAATATCTTCAATTCTACCACTTTAATATAAGCAATTCAATCACATAAAACTGTCTGGATTCACACAAAACTATCCAGAACAGGACAGGCCACTGTGTATAGCCTATATACAGCTACTACCATCTTTGCAAATGTTTGGCATAAATATTTTTGCATTAAATTTTGGCTTACATATGGCAAAAATATGACAGAATTAAACTTAAAATACGCATATATAAACGTGCATGAAGAGAAAGACGAACACAACAGAAAGCACTTGTGAGGAGACAGAAATCACAAAACGTGAGCAAACAAGTATCCACACAGGCCAGAGTTCTGTAAATGTCTGTACACACAGGGTCAGAGTTCCTTCATTGTTCCTACAGAAACAGATTTTTAAAAACTCCTAAACAGCACTTCACCAAAATGATGCCAGCAGATACTGCACTGGTTCCGATAGACTCAAGTGCCTTTACCAAGTACCAGCTGGCTCTTCCAGTTGAATCACAAAAGACAACACTAGAGTATAGTCATGCATATTATTTCCATTGCTTTGTACACCCTGCCTTAGCATGAACCCACAGTTAAGTAATAAAAATCCACCAACACGATTTTGTTCACCAGTGAACTGGCCCATGCTTTTTGAAATAATAAGAGCAGGAATTCTCCGATACAAAAACAAACAGAAGGCTCAGTTTAAATCCACAAGAATAAAGCCTTCCACCAAAGAAAATAAACTTTCAAGGTCAAGTTACAGGATTTTAACTGTAGCATTTTTGCACGTGACAGTCCCTTTCTAGTCCAACAAACACAGCTGGTTTGGGTTTTTTAAATAATACTTTTATGAAACACTTGAAGCAAAGCCTGAATAACTGAAAATGTGAATGCAAAAACGGACATCCTTAAGTTTTAATTTCTGTTATAAAAACTAGCCAGGATGAAATTTAAAGCTTTTATAATATTAATCATTCAATGTTAGTAGCAAAATATTCCTTCTATTCCCTCCTCCTGTTGACTGTATCTTATTTTTAAAACACCTGTGTTTCAATATGAGTAAGGTACATTGCCATGGCAGACAGAACTTGTCCATGCCACAAGAATGAACAGAGGCAGCTGGTGCCACAGCCTTCTCCTGATATCTTTGAGAATAGTACAAAAAAAGTATTTAAAGATGCAACATATATTCTCAATTCATCAAGCATTGAACTGTTCTCATTATGATAAGAAAAATGCATGCCTGTAAGCGATATCACTGATCTGCAGTTATACAGCCCACTGAAACGATTCCATATCCTTTTTATAATGGTCTTCTGGAGACCTCCCAGATCAGGGCATCCTGCCTCTAGCATGCATAACACTGAATTTATTTTAGAAGAAATTGTAATTACATAACCAGATATATTCCTAAACTTTAATCTTCAAAAACCTTTCACTTTGCTAAAAGCCTGCGTAAAAAAAGCCCAACAAAACATCACCAAGTTTAATAATTTTCTTTAAAAATCAGCTAGTTAGTAAGGGTTACTCCACCCAGACTTGAAAATATTTCAGGATTGTGGAATTTAGGCTCAAAAATCTCCCTAGGAACAAGCATTTCTGTTTGTCTCTAGTGGAAGCAGGTTCAGCGTTTGATCTTTCATGAATCCTCTTCAACTTGAAATTTTATCACACATGGGATCTTATATTATTCCAGCTTTGTTTAACAGACTTTTTTCTTGAATGCATGCAGAATTATTTGGTATCTGTTCATTACACTGCAAAAGCAGAGTTTTTCTTCCCTTGCCTTTCCACCCAGGTTACCAGACTGAGTAATGGTCACCAAAAATAAAACTTGCTAACTTGCCCACCCATAAAAATGAAGTACAAGTAGAGATGGATCCATTCCAATTTGAACATCTGAATCAGAGCCTGAAGGGCCAGAAGTTAGTAAATGGTCTTACTTTCATATAAACAGAGCAATCAATGGGTAGTCAACAACACAATAAGTATAAAATCTCAGTTTTGTCATGTACCACCAAATCTTTTTAATAAACTCATTTTGGCTTCTTTCTGATGATAAACACAGGTATTTGGGGGAAATGGCTTTAAATGTATGATATTTACCTGTTTAAAAAGATTCCTTCCTAGGGAAGTGGACATATGAAATGGAATTATTTTAGCCACACTGCAAGAACAAATTAAATCCATGAAATCTTTGCTGATGTTGGCACCAGGTTACTTCAGCTCCCACTCCAAGTCAGGAACATCAGAGTTTTTCTAGGACAACAGTCCTAACACTGGCAAAGTCCAACCAGCCTGCTATCAGACAGGTGAAACAGACTTTGTTCTTCGTCATATTATATCAGACATCAACTTGTGCCTGCTTAATCAAGGGGGTTTGTTTTTGCTTGTAAGCTACTCTAAGGGTATGAATCTAATTATTTGGCCTTATTGTGGTATGCTAGGGGGAGTTTTGCTTAAATAATTCTGCTGGTTTTCATGGCTGGCTTGGAAAATTAAGAAACTTCTGTGAGCAAAGCAAACAAATGCACAAAACAAACCAGATGCTCTTGGTGCACAGTAGATGACAGTTTTCAGCTACCTAGGCATCCTTAATTATTTTCGGCAAATAAGTCATCTGGGTAAAGTTGTTTGTTGTAGTAAAGGTTGTGCATTCCTCTATTGAGGTAATCTCATCTTGGAGCACTCAACGTTTCATTAACAAAATAAATAGAGCATTTTTTTCTTGCAACTCGTAAAAAGAAAGTGAAGTCATAAAGAGAACCCAACAACCTCTTTTTCTGTAGTACCTAGAGAAGGCAATAAAAGGAGGTTTTCAGGTTTTTCATGCCACTTGAAAGACACTCTGTTAGTACTAAGCAATGGCAGAGAGCCCTCTTGTTGCAAGAAGCAGCAGACCCTTGGTCAGACCAGATGCTTTAGCCCTCAATATTCAAGAATCAGCTTTTTAAAAGTACTTATGTTTATTTATTACCTTGTATAAGAAGGGATTATGATGACTGTAAGACACAAGGCTACTTGCATTACACAGCAGTCATCAGTGCCTGGTGCACATTCATCCCCCAGGTTGTGGTATATTTGTATCTAGGAATTTATTTTGGGATCAACAGAGAACTCTCAAGAATTACCACAAACAGCTTTCTACAGAAATACTGCTTCACATCTCACTCCGTTTATGCTCTGTCTTGCTAGCAGGGTAAAAGCTTAGTTCCAAATGCAAATCACAGATTATAAAAATCAGAAGGTACTAGATGTGTCATCAGAAGGAACCTCTAATAGCAACCATCAGTAGGAAGTATAACCACAGTTTGCTAAGTTTGTATTCACATCTGGTGGTGACATCTTCATATAGTATCATCAGTGATGCTCTGAATGGGTACAGTTTGATGGGTGCAAATCTTTGGTTCTAGTGATACTACATTTTAAGAGTGATGTATAGTACAACATGATTTCACAATGTAAATATATCACCTATGCATGCTTTGCCTCAAAAAATTCTACTAGCTTTTTATTTTATTTTTTATACAGCACCTCATATTTCAAGGAATGGAAAACAATTCAGTATGAAATCAGTAGCATTCTTTTTAAAATCAAAGTAATTCAAATACTTTCAGGAATAGAATAAGGTCACCTAAGTCCAGATTCTGGCTTGACCATGCAGGCCTGAGGCATGAACTCCAAAAGGCAGATGGTTTGGCTGCAGTGGTGGGGTGAGGAGGTCGTGTGTTTGTGTGTTTTCTGCATGTGTGCACATGGGGAATGTGGACTGCAAAAATATATCCTACTCTGTCAAATCACTTTAAGTTGCAGAGGATTTTTCCATGTACTGTAATGCTCAAGCGATCAAATTTGCATCAGCTGGCCCACTCTACTAATTGTTGAAGCATAGATTGGAATATTCTCACAGCTCAAAAAAACCTTGACAGATACAGAAAATATAATGAGGGCTGCATTTCTCTACCACATTTTGGAATTGCAGTAATTTCCCCTGGAATGGGAAAAGCAGATACTCGATTCTCAAACTGGGTAATTAACTACTACTTACCTCTCATTGGTGACAGGTACCACAAAGGAGCAGATTTCTCAATACTAATGGGAGATTAGAGAAATAAAGTTTTAAACACCCTTGCAAAATTGCAGGGTTGAACAAATGAACAGTACTAGGAAAAGAGTTTGTGCTGAGCCTTGCTTTCAGGATGCATAAGCCCTCTCTTCAGGTTCAGAAATTCCAATTTAGTCATCTGAGAGAGAAGTACGAGCTCCAGGATAATACGATCCTGATAAAAAAAACTCAATGGCTTAACAACTAGAATTCTCCTCCCCATCAAAGACACTCACAACATGCACAACCTTGCCTAAAATCTCAGTTATAAGCCCTGCAGAGAATTAATGTATCCGTTATGGTGAAGGTCTATCTCCCATTTTCTAACCTCTCATGGTAAATACAATGTACTGAGGAGCAAAACTGCCGACAAGGAAAGCAAAGTCTTATGACAGTAAGAGATGGACAGTCCAATCCCTAAGCTTAGGGATGACTTTTAAAGATAACCCCTGGACCAATCTCCTTTAGAAATAAATACAAGCTTTACTTCTGTACTTCACAGAACTACAGGATCATAGAATAATTTAGGTTAAAATAGACCTGTCCGAAGCAGGTCACTCAGGGACTTCCCCAGCTGGGTTTGAAAGTCTTCAGCAAAAGAGTTTCCACAACTTCTCTGGGCAACCTATTATGGTTCATTTGGACTTAGTGCTCTCCTCACCATGAGTTCTTCATACAGAGAGACCCACACACAACAACTGCTTGCTAACACACAAAAGCAAACCTAGAGTTGGCGTAACTGATGTTTTCAAAAAGGGAAAATGGGCAGATACTATATGTGCAAACTTGGGAAAGATTAAAGGTTCACAAGTCGCACAGATAGAAATCTCACACTTATACATCCACTTCTTAGGTCCTAGAAACTGCACTTACTATTTACTTCTATCTACTTTGTCTATGCTTGACTTGTAGTACAAGATGTACTATAAATGTCCTACCTTTTCTTTTCTTTTTGCATCTGGCTACCAACACTGCAAAAGTTAAATACTAACTGATTCCTCAAGCTCTTTTTTAAAATTATTTTAGTTATGGATTTACATTCCAAACATCTAGAATATTTGTAATTCAGAATTTAGTTGTGGAAAGAAGGGTGTTTTACCACAAAATCATGACAGTTTTCATTTAAAAATAATTCATTTCAGATGTCATATATGACAAATGGAGATATTAATTAATGCAGAAAAGTTGATGGGTTTATGAAGAGCTATTGTGTATACTTTTCCAGATGATGGCAACACGCTTACAGCTATAAAGAAGTAGATGTGTTACTGTAAGGTTTATTGTCTAAGTAGCCTCCTCCCTCTGCAGCAATCTAACAGTTTACATTTACAGTTCATTATAACTTCTATTAAGTTCCAATATTTGCTAATCATCTCAGAGACTGTGAAAAACAGCATCATTTGTCTCAAGCTCTCTCCTGTAGACACACTACTCTTCTAAAAGACAACATATGCAATGCTTTCTATTAAAGCACTCATTCTCACTTTTAAAATATTTCAGACAGCACTATTCTATTTTCCTCTTCTGTAAGATGTGTCAGCCAACTGAACATAATTCATCCTCAGGTTTACAGTAAGCTTTCTTTTGCAAGCAGCAGAACCAGCAAAAGTTTATTTCCTCTGTGTTTGGAGGCAAAGTTAGTTTGCCAATTCAGTGGTAAGGGACAAATTCATCCTGCTACCTCTGCTTTGGCTGAGGAATTAATAGGGTTTCTCTCCTTCATTAAGCCCTTTATTCTCACACACCACCTGTACCTTGTTGTCTCTGGTGACCCAGACATTCTGCAAGAAATTTAACTGAAGTGGAAAAAAGACGGCTGACAGCAGATGAACAAATACCATCTTGCAGACATAATTTCTTTAAGCCTTTATGCTTTAAAACTGGAATTTTAAAGAACAAGTAATAAACTCAACCTAACAGTGTCTTCAGAAAGTGATGACAAAAGACAGCACCCAGCAACATCTAAAGTGGAAGTAGCATTCTGGCTCTCAAAAATGATACAACTTTATTCTATTCTCACTGATAAAGGTCAATGCTAAAGCAATCTGCCTCTCTGGGGGCAGATTATACTTATGCACATCCACTTCACTTCTTTCATATCATTCATCCAGGATACTCCCTGCCTTCACCGGGCTGCAACACATTTAAGTGTGAACAGATTGATTAACAACCACAAATCTGAAACAAGCTGCCACTGCATTTCACTGTAGATGAGCAGGGATTGCTGGAGAGATTTTGTAGAGTCAAACCATACGTGCACAGGGGAGCTTGTGCAACACAAACTGCACATTTCAATATGGGTGATCCTGGACAGAAGACAGAGAGTCATTGCTTTTTAAGGATCTGCTTTTTCAAAGGTATTGGGAGGTATGACAGCAATGACAACATTTGGTTTTTTTTAAAAAAAGTAGAAACACACAGAAAACAATACACACAGAAAAACACACAGAAACAATAAGCTATTTCAAAGCCAAAGAAGTTGATGAACTGACATATTCAAGCACAAGAAACCTCATCCTAATTCTTAATCAGTAGAGGTCAGACAATTATTTTTTAATTATATCCTAGAAATTTTTGTGGCAGTCATCAAACAGAAGGTTTGTGACAGAGTAAGAAAAGTTTTCCCAACTTGTACAATAATACCTTGATTTTTTAACTATGCTGTCTCAAAATATATAACAAGCAAGATAGGATATCTTGCTTCACACTACATTAGGTAATACATTGAACAATATTTTTCTGCTTTTAATTCCATTTGACACCAAAAAGTAGACTGTGTATACATTTTCATTTGCCTGTTTCTCAGATTTGTACCTTAAAAATATTGTTCTCCTTCTAAAAGGAGTTACTAATTTTTCAAGAAACAAAGACAAATGAGAAAAACCATTTGCTTACCAACATCTCTTCTCAATTGCAAATGCAGAAGTAGCAATATAAGCTCATGAATCAGCAGCTAGAAACATATAAAACAAATACTTAGAGCACCTACTTAATTCTTTTTCTGTTGTCTGGATCACTCCCTCAAGCATACAAATAATTTTGAAATACACTCCAAAATCATTGTAGATGATACACAATAACACATCAGCATGGCCTAAGCATGTCATGCTTATTTGAGAAGGTAATGTCTGCCTCAAAGGGTGCCTATGTTCTGTGTTACCTTGCAGTTGCTACAAAATGTTTTCCTGTAAAGCAGTAGAGAAAATACCACCCAAAATCTCAGCATCTTGTTGGTATAGTATTTAATGTTGCTTCAGTAACTCTTAAATGCCCTTGAGAAAAAAAAAAATCAAGGTTCCTTTTAATATTTTTTGACACAGACCTAATTTTTTCAGATTAGTCCTCATTGACAGGTATGTAACTGACACCTTAGAGAATTCTTATTTATTGTGCTAAAAACTGGGTGCAAACTACCAAAAGTATAAGCAAACCCAAGTGACAGATTTATGGCTAGTTACACAGCTGCTAAATTGAAAAAGTGTGGTGTTAGCTCATAAGCCATTCTCCCTTGATTTTTATACCTACTATTCCTATTTATGCTACTAATACATAAGAAGCCTGGCAACTTTCATAAACTTTTAGACTGGAAATCATTCAGACTCACAACAGGGTCTGCCAATATTTGCAAAGCAAACAGAACACATCTACATGGAATCTCTGTGTCCAGTGCCAACACCCACAGCCAACTCCCACCACCCTTCCTCCCTAGCTCCAAGCAGTACCTTAACTTCACCAACTGACCCAGGTAAGGCACTGGGGCAGCTCACCTAATTACAAACAATACAAGAAGGAACAATGTGATAGAAAACTGATTCAGAGTAAAAACATTTCAAATGCTTCAGATGAGAAATTCAGCCATTCTGAACTACGGCTGTCCAACAGCTTTGCCTACAAACTTGCCCTTAGCAGAGGATTTTTCTCTGGTTGCTTCACAAACTTGCATAAATGTAAAGGTATCCCAACATGAAGCTGCACTGCTTTATATAATTTAAAATAAAACAAAATGGCAGCATTAATAGGGGCACCTTCAATGTGATCCACAACAAAAACATACTCTATTGGATAATTAAACATTTGGTATTAGAGAACCTTCTTATTGCTCTGAGGCAGACAACCTATTAAAAATTTGCATTTTTAACCCTTAACGTTAAATATAATACATGGGGGAGGAGGGGGAAAAGTATTTCAAAATTAGACATACAATAAAGTTACAATTTGCTCCTTTTTCTAGCATAAAGATATTTTCAATGACATAGAAATAGATCTGTTTTATGCGTAACGAAAGATGATCAGATTTGATCTTATCATTATCATGAAAAAAGAAGAGGTTTAGCATAAAATGTCTCTATAAAATGGAGGTCCACCACTAGGAAAGCCAATTGTGGGTACTTCTGCACTTGACATATCATAGACACACAAATATATTGGTTTATGCAATTACCATCTCAGTTGGTAAGGAACTAGAAAAGCCAATATCCCAGCATTTCCCGAGCTTACTACTAATTAAATCATATGCCTACCTGTTCAATCCAAGGATGATCAAAGTTAATGAAAAAAATTTCAATTTAATTCTATGAACTGTGGATCAGTTCCAGACATCTAGCTGCTACTCCATCCTCTTTCTTCTTTATCAAAAAGCACTCCAACAGTGTGAAAGTGAAGAGGACTCCATATGAGTCTACAGATTTTGTGATTTTGTATTTCCCCTCAGATCTGAATTTTAGATTAATTATTTGACAGTTGACTACCTTGCATAAAATTAAGTAATCTTTTCCATGAAGGTGTATTAGAGGCTACTCCAGGTTTGGAAAGAAAACTGTATTACTGTTACATCAATAGCTTTAAGAGATTTCAACTATTTCTTTCATACACAGGTTTAGTCTCATTAAAACTTTATTTATGAGTCCCACTGTTCACCTCTGCAACAATATATTGCTATATCTGAGCAGGTAAAATGTCAGTCCAATGTACTGGAAATAGGGCACTATATTTATAAGGCTTTCTAAGATTGACAGAAAGACAAATTAACGTCATCTAAAGTAAAAAAAAAAAAAAATAATCAGTGCTCAGACCAAATATCTATTTCTAGTTACATTTGAAATACAATGTCACAACTGCCAAACAACTTCAGTAAACTGGACATAATATTTATGAAACCCATCTGAATAGCCTTTGCTTCAATTCTTACTAACAATGTTTTTTCACATTCTCTTTTTCACTAAATGTTTGTATTAAAAATCATAATTTAATTTTAGCATCTCAAAACTCATTTCCCAGTGCTGTCCAGGTGCTTTGTAGCCATGGTTTCAGCAAATGTCGTTTCAGATCAGCCTAAAGGCTCTCATTCCTTTAAAACAGAGATTGGTAGGAATTGCTCTAAAATCTTTATTTGGGAATTCAATATATGCATCACTTTTAATAGCCAGTGGATAATGTCTCAAATGCAATGAGTATCACATAGGAAAAGAAATAATAAAAAATAATCTTTCCTGTTCAAGAATCAAGAGTCAGTTAAATGAAAACTGAGGTTGTCAGCTTTCAACAGGAAGAATAGTGTCTATACCTGAAACTTCTCATTCCGTCTCTACAGGGACACAAGCTTAAATGAAAAATGGTGTTTTGACATAGTTTCAATAACATTTATGTATGCAGTGCTGCCTAGTTGGCCATCTTACATCTTTCCTGTTCTAAGACAGATTTCAAGCATTTCTTCTTGGAAAAGGCTTTTTTTTTTAATCATCACCTTCTTCTACTTCATATTGGAGAAACACACTAAAACCAATGGAAAGGGAATGGTTCTACAACTTTTATTACTGCACCTCAAGTCTCTTTTGCTGTACCTACTCAGAAGCCCTGGACAACTCTGCCATACCTCATGACTAAGGAGTCAGAGCTGCAGGATTTTATTCCCTTGCAACACAAAATCATCTCTCATGGAGCCCTTAATTTCCTGAATTGGAATGTGAAATGATCTCCCAATAGGCCTGCCCCTTCTCTCTCAACTCCTGTGGAAGATGAAAAGAGATATAAAGAGAGAGATGTCAGAAAATGATGACTGAAATCCCTACCATCTTTCTTCTGTTTCGCTTTGCCAGAGAAGTTTTCTGTAGAGACACCCTTAGGCATCCAATTAAAAACAATGTTAGTAGGGCTTTTTTACTAGGTCCAGACATGTACGAAATGGTTCTCAAACCCAGCCCTTGCCTGAGTACAGCATAGTTGCAGGATAACAGACTTATGGCTTAAGGTACAATGAGTAAAAACTGAGTCCTATAACTTTACCCATTTGCTCTTGAAAGAAAAGAGATACTTTCTTAATACTTTAAAACACTGCTATCAGCTCATTCTCCTTAATAAGAGTCCACTACCTCTGAAATGTTAAATGGGACCCACCAAGAACTAAATTCTATTTGCTGCAACACTTTTTCTTAGATAATGTGAAAACCTATACTGGTTTTGTACAACTCCCTATCACTGAAGCTGTTTTCTGTTGAGTGAGTGAAAAAGAAATCAACAACCAGATATTTTTTATTCTCTCATTTATGTACTAGTGACTTCAGCTGTTGTGTTTCCTTACTGTTACTGTGGTTGAGAAGCAGAAGACCCCTTCACCTCTCAAGAGCTATTAACCCAAAGTCTTAAGCTAGAATTGTAAATATGTTGCATGCAATGTTGAAGCAAACAAAATTTGTTTGGAAACTCTGTATCATCATTTACATTTGATCCCAAATCACATGGGCTGCAAACACAAATAAAGCACGAAAAACAAAATAAAACAAAAGTATAGGGAGAAGCAGCTAGCCTACACAGAGTGCAGTATTGACTTGCATGTTGTAAAAGGAAAAAAAAGAAAAACCAACTCACCACATCAGTTTCTAAATGACACAGTTCATTCCAACCCATTTAACCTACACAAAAAGCTGGACTCTCATGAACAGCAAAATTTGCAAACAATACAGACAGCTCTGCCAGCAAGTCTCGCCCAATCACAGTATCTGTCTCAATACAGTTGGTCTCACAGCAATACAGATTTCAGAAGGTAAAACAAAAATGAAGTAAGATTGCACTGCAAAACATTTTCAGTTTGCCTTCCTTTACCCTGGTCTTTTTAGCAAACTTGTTTACTCTATTTACATATTCTTTTTTAACTACTTTACTGTTATTTCCTTGATTCCAGCACTAAAATTTACCATATGTCAATGGATGATGTATCTCTTCTGAATTCTACATGACTGTCAAGCCTATGTACTGCCTCCTCAGTCTTCCAACACACTGCTAAGCTGCAAGATGAAAGACTTATTTTGCTCCTTTAAGGACAAGTGTACCCAAGAAGACACATAAGAATTAACTGCCTAGCCAACCTCCATTAACCAGTTTAAAAACTTTACTTTGCATATTTTACAGTTATGAATGTATATGTGTTACCAAAAGGCAGAAAACCTGATTTGCAAATATTCTACTTTTATTACGAAACATTTTCTGTAACTACAGCTAAATAAATGCATTAATTATGTTTAAAGCCCAGGGGTAAAAAAAGTAGTATTTTCCTTAATAATACTTCAACTGTAACAACTGATACTGAATTATAAACAATGCTGCTGGTAAATATTCATGATAAATTTAAGCCCCCTCAATTTAAAGTTCTGCCTATTCAAATAAATGTAAGTCCAATTTAAAATGCATTTGCTCAGTCCTGTTCCAATGTCCTGATACAACTGTGCTCTGGTTTCGTTAAAAGTTTACAGCCAGGATTAATTCATTAATTCAGGCAGACCTACCTCATAACACTGTATTTGGTTACATCTGAACATGACTCCCTTTACAGCATTTCAGAGGTGCTGACATCTCCAATAACTTGTTAAAGAAGGACTAGTTCCAAAATATTCTGTAGCAAGCAAAGCAAGGCAAGCAGGACTTAAAATACAGGTTTAAATTGTGTCTCCATGCAGTCCCACTACCACCAGATTAAAAGAAAAGGTTTTAAAGTATTGCACTAAGAAGAACAAGACTGGTATTGCTAGCTTCTTTCTTTGTCATTAATGCTAGAAAATAGGAAATATTTGAGACCACGGCTCACAGCTCCCTAGGATAATGGGCTCCCAAGCAGCTTCATGTTTTAACATCTGTAATGTTCCCAGGTAACACCTCCTATAAGGCTTGTTAAAGCTGATATACTTACTTTAGACAAAACCCAGCACGAAGAACAAAAGCAAATTTTTGTTTGAAAGACCTTGAGAAAGCCACATATTTTAATTATGTCACAGAACCCTTCTGTGACACCAGACACTTGCAAGACACACTTCCCTACAGAACAGGCCTCAGTGAAAGAAAACTTAAGATAGAGCTCAGAATGCACAGCTCAGACTATGGCACAGAAGTATAGATATATATATATAAAAGTATGTATTTTTAAGACTATACATAGAAGTATTTCTCCATCCAGTCTTGAGATTAACAAAGGCAACATCCTCTCATCTTGCATTCTGAGCCAAGACATACACATTGACTAGGTGAAAGAAAACATGCAAGTCAGGGAAGTAAAGAAAATAACAACGGGCAAGAACCAAGTTTTTATTATTAATGAAGAATAAGATGTTATTATAGCTCAAGGTCACACATGACAAAACAATCTTCAGTTAATGCCACATCTGTTACATACTGAGAGAATCAAAATTAAAACATAATAATTGGTTTGGTTTTTTCTTTAAAACCATCTGTAGAATTGCAATTTGCCACATGCTGAAAGATCATGTTCCACACAGGCCCAGCAGGGTCTGCCACTCAGGGTCAAGATTGAGACCCCAGGGGACACTGTGCTCAAATGAACTCCTAATATCAGGTGAGAAAATAGGATTTGGTAGAATCTGCAATATCTCTTAAATTAAGTTTATTAAAAAAGGAATCCCTTAAATAACAACTCAGGAAGTCTGACAAAGTCACTAGAATAAACATGGTGCTCCCACGTACTTAGTTCAAGCCTATCCAGCAGAGTTTCTGTTTGTAGAATGAATACTATATTAAGAATATAACCTACAACAACAGAGCAGCGATAAAATGACAGTATAAAAATAAGATACATTGCAAGTGGAAGTGAAGGGTGGAATAAGAGCCACAATCTGTGCAGGGAGGAAGACAGACAGAAGGGAAACAGAAAAAGTTAACCTTATCAAGCAACATCTCTGTATCTGTTTAGAACAACATTCTTTCATAAAAACTTGACAAAGTTAGTGCGCCCACATAAAAAGCAAGCAGCTTTTCTAAGTTCAACAAACCTATATAGAGCCAATATTTAATTACCTCTTCAATATGTGATAATTTTACATGTACAATACCATTTCTGTCCATTTTACAACATTACCTTCCCATGGGAAGAGCTGGTGTAATGCACTATGCAATTTTCACACTTAAAGTAATTAGTATAATAAAATCAAAGTTAAAACAAATGTTGAAATAAAGCTATGTTCATACTCAAAACAAGTAAGAAAGAAATTTTAAAAATTATGCTAATACTCACAAAAGTAAGAACACTTACAGTGAAGGTCTCGAAAACTTTCTTGAAAGTCAAACCAATTTTGAAATCACACATACACTCAAAAAAATAAAAGTACTATTAAATCTGTGTGAGGACCTGATAATTTGCTCTGTTTATCTATTTTCTCTGTTTTAGATGCAGCACACCTACTTAACCAGGAATCATTTCCAAAAAAGGAAAAAGTTAAACAATAATTAAAATCAAGTGCATAAAAATGAATTACAGGAAACAAAGCATGTGCACTGCCAGGTTAAAACAAACAAGTAAAGAAACAAAATTTAAAAACAGCAACAACAAAAATCTCCACAACATGACCTTGGCCAAAACCAATACTAGGCTACAAAGCATACCTGAAAAATCTAATCACAGAAATTGCAGAACAAGGAGATACTTAATTCAGGTCTCCAGACAGATGAACCCTCACAAATGTTCCCAGAACAGTATTTCAAACTATTTCTTTCCCCATTCCTCTTTCCTGCCTTTCAGCAGAATGTAAAGCCATCCCTATAGGAAAGCTGGCAGCTCCACTTCATAGGTCTGCATCCCCATGTAAATCAACACTCATTTCCAGCTGGAAGACACAAACTTTATGAGGAGACACTGACACACACTACCTTTCGCTGATGCTGCCATGGGGTCATGTACATAAGTGACTGGACGGTTAATGGTGGGGTCTGTAAAGTCCTAACTATTGCCTCTCCAGAGCTCCCTGAGTTCACTCTTCATCCACCAGGGCATCCCATCCTATCCTATCCTATCCCATCCCATCCCACAATTATAACTGGTTTGTAAAGTATGGAGATCCTAATTCTGCCACCTCTTCTCACACTGAACAGCAACTTATTGCCTAGGTAGTTAGGCAGATTTCAAAGGGATTATATTCAAGGATCTGGACATACTCCAATATAAAGATGATAAAATTTGTCCATCTGAATTTCTTCTTCAGGGATTGTTATCTTCTACCTCTCCCTCTTGCTCTCTCTCTCATTATTGTTACACACCTATCTTTATGTCTCAAGTCTCATAATTTTATTTGTAGTAGAAGTAAGAAAATGCATGAATTCTATATGGAAAGCAAATTTAGATAATTATCATACCTGTCATTAGCAGTTGGTGAAGATGAAGAAAGATTTTTTTATTACTAAATAAAATAAAATTCAATTATTAATTAAAATTGAGAGGGACTGAAAACTTGTTACTAACTAAAAAGGCTGGCAGTGCTAGTCTCAAAGACAGATTCAGAAAGCTAAATTTATTTTTAATTATTTACCTGCAAGCAGAGATAATCTTTCTTCAGCTCTGCTTCTTTTGCCTGTTAGCTTTAGTCAGTGCTTTGTTCCTTCTCAGGCTGAAAGACAAATTTTGACACAGTCACCCCAGATATAAAAAACAGAAACAGAAACAAAATAAAAAGGAAGTTCTATCTAGAACTGTGAAGGCATGTAAAGAAGTATTGACAATTCAACTGATCTTACAAATGCTTCAGAAGCATGATATATATAGGAACATGACCCTAATGCAGTATCATTCATTGTCAGAGCTCTGAGGACATAAAACCAATAGTAACACAAGACGAAAGATCAAAAATGTCAAGGATCGTGCAAAAGCAAATACCTTGAACTCTACCATTACAACAATCCCTAATATTGCTATATTGTTTTCCTCATTTCGATTAACGCATTCATAGTCTTCTTTCATCTCCAGAAACAATTTGCTTCAGCTTCCTATTCAAACTGTTGATTTGTTTTCCTGGATTAAAAGTCCAAGCTACTAGAACAAAAAAGTCATACTTGGATGCACAGCACCATGTAAAATGAAAATGTGTTACAAGTGGAAAATCATATTGCCCCTCCCCTCAGCCCACAGTCAGTAAACTAAACAGCCTACTTACAGTCTTTAATCCTTGATGATTTACCTACCCATTGTAAACAACAATTTTGCTTAACTTTTCTTTCACTAAAAAAATTATAATTTCATCCACATGTCCCATTATCAGAGGTCACACCTTTCCAACACATTATAGAAGAACTTTCTACTTTTACTTTACCTTGGATAACATGTTTTCTTACATCAGATCCACACTACCTTATAGCAACATGATACTTCTACACCTACTAATACTTTGATCTAGGAATTGTTTCCAGCAAATAATCACACAGGAAGGATGTATTAAAAAATGGCTACTGAAGTGGATTTTCAGGGAAGGACTTAAGCAGTAGTCCTTGAGTGGAGCTAGCCCCTAGCATCATCTGACAAGAAAGTCCATGTCCACAACCCATGGAGCAGAAGAACTGGGATGCACACAAGTAGCAGGATGTCTTTGATTTCACATACTTGAGACATGGGACTGGGCAAACAGAAAAAAAACCCCCAGCACTGTGTTAGCTGTGCACCAGTCCCCAAGGCTGAAACATAGAGAATCTGAGATGAAGGGCATGACCTTTACCACCCCAGCACAACCGCGTGCATGCCTGTGTACGGATGTTTTTCTGCACACTCACATACAGACACATTTATATATGACAAAAAATAAACTCAAGAGAAGAAATAACTTTGCTCTAGCAAAACATCTGAGGTGCAATCGTGATTTTTAACTAAAAAGATTTGTAACCAACCTGCCAAACTGGAAACCACAAGTCAGCAAAAAATATACAGGGGTAGCTACAAAGAGATTCTCAGTTGCTCTTAAACAAAATATCCATCTTTGTTTTACAGCTAAGTTTGCTTCCTAAGCTAAAATTTTCAATATCCTCTGAAAGAGGGCAGAAAAAGTATCAAAATAACTACATAATTTAGCCTTTCTGGCTGACAGCTACTGAGAAATATGATGATAGTGTAAATCACAGAGGAGGGAGAAGAATTACATAGCATGACTCTAAAGGGGCATAAATGAAAAAGTGGGATGAACTCAGGGAAGAGGGTGGCATAGGATGAGCATCAGAAAACATTTCTTAACAGTAATACAATATAAAGTAGAATATATTTTCCCACAGAAAGCAAAGTTATTTATGACTAAATTTAATAAAACACTGAAAAGCATAGCTAAGTAAACATTTCTGAATTGATGAGGTCATGGATGAGAACAGTTCATTAATCCTGTCCTTTATACGTCTCATGATTAGATTTCTGAGCAAGATTTCAGTATAACAAAAACACACATAGCAAAAATATGTTAATTTTTTTGTTGGGTTCTTGTCTTCATCAGCATTAAGGTTAGAAGTGTTTAGAAGTGTTATTTGCATTTGATGCAACTATTACATGCTGAACTATTTAAGCATTACTGGTAATTTTAATCTCCTATTAGTTATTTTCTTGCCTATAACTGTAACACAAAATTATCCTTTTAATTCTGCATTTTTATGGCATTTTTATTTCAAATATTTCAAAGGACTTTACCAACATGTGTTCACTACGAACATCTTTCAAAATCAATATGGTGTATAACACTGCATTTTATTGATCCAGAAGTTATCCTGAGACTGCTGAACTGTGCAGCTCCTTAATTGTCAGGTAACACAATGCCCATGAAGTCCCTGGAGTTGCACATGGCCACAGGAAATTAGAAAGTTAAAACTGTGGCCAAGAAGGAAAACAAAATTCAGTATTTCTTTTAGCTCGATGCCTGCAGCACAAGAGATCATGAACTAGCAAAGGTTTAGGACCAGTGGTAAAACAGGTATTCCCTTAAAAGACCAAGTATTACAACAGGAAATGCACTATTGGTTGCATTTTGGGTTTCCTATTATTAGCATTCTTACAATCTTACTTTAAACAATACACAACATTCTGCAATTCAGTTTGGAAAGAGATGGGGTAACTCACAAAAAGATGACCGAGGTAACAGTTTTGTCAGAATTTTTCCTTCCCTCTGAGCTTCCAGGTAGAATTTTTTTAAATGCACGAATAATTTAGGAGTATAGCTGAATTTGAAATATGCAAGTTTCTTCTCCTAAATAAAAATGTTCTTTTCTACAGGGCAACCAAATAAACACAATATTTTAAAAATAGCGGTCAGTCAAGGCCTCCTGTTGATACTGTGGAAATCTTATTCACTCTACAGAACGGTTAAATTATAGTTTGTTACATTTGTCACTGAAATCCCCAAATTCTTGTGATTTATAATGCTTCTTTTAAAGGCCCTACTCTACACTGTGCAGGATCTCACTGTGCGTGACCCTATCAACCCAGAACTAAGAGAAGGAAAGAAAAGAAACACCACACCACTGCAGCATGGAAAAATTGCATGTTTTCATAAACTGAAAAACAATTATTAAAAGAGATTATAATATCACAACAATCAATTATCGTTCTGACCCCCAAAGAAAAATAATGAAAATCAACAGCAGCATACTAGGAAAGCACATGCTCTCTGAAAGTGTTCAATGCCATGTCATAAAGCTGAAATAGTGCACCACAAGGAACAATTCGGCAACAGACGACAAGACATAGAATGTGTCCCAGAGAATAGAACAGCTGTTTCTTTTCACACCAGTCCACAGCTCCTGCAGGTATTTCATCCAAATCACTTCCCTTCCCTCCCTTCTTTTAGCAAATACATACTTAAACATTCCAGGTACTGATACTATTATATTCTCTCAAAGTGCTTATTTATCCCAAGAGATGCAGAAAGGCAAGACACATGCCACCTTCCTTCCCAGACCAAAGGCTGAAAGCAAAGACTCCTGTACAAATGAACACCCACCAACCCTAAACTCAGGTGCAGTTTTCCCCTGGGGAATGAGGAGGTAGCTAATGAAGAGGTTATTACTGCTTCTCCACGCACAGTATCATAGGACACACAGTGGTCATTTGGGCTGCGTCTGTCAACTCCCTGCAGGTTTCTTACAATCTTACTTTAAACAATACACAACATTCTGCAATTCAGTTTGGAAAGAGAAGCAGCCATAACCCTGGGACCATAACCTTCTGGGACCATAAACCATCTCCTCCAAGAAAACACAATAACAAACACATAAGACAATAATTAATTTTTCCAGTTAACAGTGCCAACTCAACAGCACAAACATGACAACTTTCTGCCAAAAATTGATCTTCCCTCTTCGAGTGTATTAAAGGTTAAGTTAGAAAAGAGAGACAAGAAGAAGGATTTTTCTCCTTTGATAGATTTACTTTGCATTTGATCATGCATTGTATGTGCTTACCGCTAAACACAGGGGGCTTCTAGGCTTTTTCAAGAGAAAAACACTGTTACCTAAAAAAAAAAAACTTAAAACAATAAAACTCACAAAAACTGTCAGGGAGTTTCAGGAAAAGGACTAGCATCTGGGGCTGTTTCAAAGTTACTTTTTAATTTATTAATTTATAATTATTTTCAAATATTAAACCAAGAGTGCTCTTGCAAACAAAATTTGCTTAATGCTTTCATCCCAATTACTCCCTCATCCTCTACAGCAGAGGATTGTAAAGTGAAATCTTTATTTCCAACAACATAGGGCTGTTGTAAAATTAGATGGAACAATTGCTACACTCATCCACAGAAAGATGTCACATAACTTTGCAAAACTCTCAGACCTAACTTTTGCTCTGTACATACAGAACCATATCCTTGTAAGCTGTCTGAAGCCCACCATCATAACAAAGGGCAGGGTGGCCGCTGCTGCTTTCAGGGAAGCGGATAAGTCTGTAGACACAAAGCCAGAGTTCTGCTATAACATGTATTAAGCAGCCCAGCCACCAACAGCTGCAAAGATGGGAAGCACCAGCACCCCAGATGGGCTCTGCTGCTGGCATGGCAATCTGCATCAACATGGCTCGGGCTACATGGAGAGTTTGGTTGGTCCCACTGGAAAATGAAGGGCATGCTTGCTTCTTTTTTCTCCACATGAGTGTCCTGAATGCCAAGACCTAACCCAAAACACAGTGGTTTGTAACTTACACAGGAAGGCCTCAGAAGCATGATGCTTACCCTAGTACTGTAGTTGCATATGTTTTTCTACATTTCCTGTAACATTTCTAGTTTTGGTTTTGATAAAGAGAATAACAAGGAAATGTTCTAAGGAAAAATGTTCTATATGGAAAATCTCTGTTCCCAGATGCCTAAAAGAGCTGCTAAAACATAGCACACCCGTAAAGATGAATTTGAAATAAGTTCATGTGTCTATACTAATTACATCCAAAAGCACAGACCTACTTCAGTTCTTTGCAACAAACTGTAAATTACATCAGATGTACAACTGACAATAATACTCAAATACATATGCAATAAAATTAGTTAAATTATAAGCGGCAATTGAAGCACCTTTGCCAGAGACATGTAGAATACCTACATGATAGTTGTTTTAAACATCTACTATATATAAAACAAACTGTGATGGAAGTAGGAATCCTGTCATGATACCTGAAAGGAGGTTCTAGTGAAGTGGGGACTGGTCTCTTCTGCTGCAGCTGCAGCGACAGGACCAGAGGAAATGGACTTAGACAGGGGAGATTCAGATTAGATATTAGAAAAAAAAACATTTTCACTGTTAGGGTGGTTGGGCACTGGAATAGGGTGCCCAGGGAGGTGGTGGAGTCACCATCCCTGGAGATCTTTAAGAGACACCTTGATGTGGTGCTGGGTGAGGTGGTTTAGGGGTTACAGTGGTAGCGCTGGGTGGACAGTTGGACTAAAGACTTAAGCATCTCTTCCAACCTTGATGATTCTATGATTCTAAATAAATTGTATTGCTGATAACATTCACAAATCAGTACTAAATACAGCTGTGGCGTAACACCTGTAAATTACAAAGTTTATTCTGCAGTGGCAAAACTTTCAGCAAAGGAGGATGCTTGATGCGTGGTTTAAATAACAGAATTCATCTTAAAACAAGATATTGAGAGAGGAACAACTCAAACATCACTATAATACAACAGGCCCTGGTACACTAGCACAGATGAACACTGACTGCAAATGTCTATAGCGATTTCAGAGAATCACAGAATGTAGGGGTTGGAAGGGACCTCTGAAGATCATCTAGAACAACCCTCCTGACAAAGCAGGGTCACCTTGAGCAAGTGACACAGGAATACAGTCATGTGGTTTTCAATGTCTGCAGAGAGGGAGACTCCACAAACTCCCTGGACAGCATGTTCCACTCTCCTGCTATCCTTAATGTGTCCTTATTTCTCACATTGAGGCGAAACTTTTGTATTCTAGTTTATGGCCACCACTACTCATCCTTTTGCTGGGCATCACTGAAGAGTCTGGCATCACCCTCTTGTAATCCCCCTCTGAGATATTTATATGCATTAATGGGATCCCCTCTCAGTCCTCTGTTCTCCAGACTAAACAGGCCCAGCTCTCGCACTCTCTCCTCAGGAAGACAGATGCTCCAGACTTCGAATCACCTTTGTGGCCTCTGCTGGAGCCTCTCCAGTACATGAACACTGACTGCAAATGTATACAGCGATTCCAAGGCGACCCCCTGCACACATCACTTGTTGCTTCTTTCTAGCCCCGATATCCATCTCCCCTGGCCAGCACCGGCCTCCCCGTGTGGTACACCAAGCACGGGGCGCGCACACCGCGCTGCTGCCCTCGCCGCCCAGTGTATTCCAGCGCTGCTTTCGCTTTCCCTGTCGCTCGGGCCTTCCCTCCCCGCCCTCGGGGCCTTCACCGCACGGCCGAGCCCAATAGGCACCCCCGGTACAGTCGCGCCTTGTGATCCCCGCCGCAGCTGCCGGGCAGGCCCGACCCGGCGGGACCCGGGAACCGATCCCGAGTCCCCCGAGCCCGCCGCCCCCGGGTCTGCTCCGGCCGGGGACGCGCCTTTCCCCGCCTTGCGCCGGGCCCGGGCCGAGCCTTGGCCGCTGCCGCTCCGCGCCGCCACTCACCGCCGGCCCTGCGGCCCCGCTCCGCCGCGGCTGCGCCCGGCGCGGGTGGCGGGAGGGCGGGGAAAAGGGGCCTCGCCGCTGCGGGAGGAGCCGCTCGGTGTCGGCAACATGGCAGCGTCCAGCCGTGCCCAGGTGCTGCGGCTGTACCGCGCCCTGCTGCGGGAGAGCCAGCGCTTCAGCGGCTACAACTACAGGTGCGGGGAAGGGCTGCGGGGGGCGGCTGGCGCGCGGCTCCCCGCCGAGGCGTGGGGTCCCGGTGGTGCTGGGGCAGGGGCGCGGGAGAGCTGCGGCCTCCGGGGACCCCGCGGAGGAGCCGAGCCGTGCCCTGGAGCGACAGCGGGACCGGCAGCGAGCCTGGGCCCGGCTCGGAGCGCAGGGAATGGGCAGCCCCCCGGTCTCTCTGCCAGGCCCCGGGCTGCCGCAGAAGGCTATGCCTGCTGTAGGAAGAAGGGACAGGACAGAGACTGTCCCAACCTGGAGTCTGGAGTACTTGTGCTGAGTCTGGGCTCCTCAGTGCAAGGACAAGGAGTTACTGGAGAGGGTCCAGTGGAGGGCCACAAAGATGAGGAAGGGTCTGGAGCATCTCTTTTATGAGGAGAGGCTGTGGGAGCTGGGCCTGTTTAGTCTGGAGAAGGGAAGACTGAAAGGGGATCTCATTAATGCATATACATATCTCAAGGGTGGGTGCCAAGAGAATGGTGCCCGACTCTTTTCAGTGGTGCCTGGCAACAGAGTGAGGAGCAAAGGCCATACACTAAAACACAAGAAGGTTCACTTCAACATGAGGAAGAACTTTACACTGAGAGTGGCAGAGCACTGGAACAGGCTGCCCAGGGAGATCGTGGAGTCTTCCTCTGTGGACACATTGAAAACCCACATGGATGTGTTCCTGTGTCACCTGCTCAAGGTGACCCTGCCTTGTCAGGGGAGTTGGACTGGATGATCTCCAGAGATCCATTCCAACCCTAATGATTTTGTGATTTTGTGAACTTGATATAGCTCACGTCTGTATGCTGCCCATTTCCTGGCAGAGGAGAGCTGGGGTCAGGCTGCAGCCAAAGCCTGGCAGCATGTGTTGTGTCCAGGCTCAGGGTGCAATGAGAGATCAGGGTTCACTCTTCCCACCACACAGGAAGCCAGGCTGTGTGACTGCTAGCCTTCTCTGGCTGTCGGTGAGTGACACACACTGTTTTTCTGGCAAAGATTAGACATAGGCCTGGAGTCCATTAGATATGTGCGATGTTCACAAGGGGTGCTACTCACTCGCACTGGAAAAATTGCATTGCCCAATGGTAGTATATTCACTTGGCCACTCATCTGGACCACAGGAAGAGACATGTGAGCTACCTGTGCTGTGAATCATCTCCCAGGCAAGAACTGGGAACAGAAGCCTTTAAACTTACATACCTGTGGTGAGCTCTGTGCTCTGCAAGGCACAAGTATTCCACAAACCTCGTGTGCAAGGGAGTGCCCTGAGAAGAAAGACTGTGGGGCTGAAAATGAACTGGTGCTAATAAACCTTCGTTGCTGACTCCATGCAGCAGTGTGTGTTTGCATCATGTTCTGTTGCTATCAAGGCTTTCTCCTGCTCTTCACTGTCCTGAATGTACCTGGTTGCCCTTGCCTTTGGCTAACAATGAGAGGATTGTACATAATGGAGATGTCTTGAGATGTGCAGTTGGTGAACAGCTGAATGAAGCTCATGTCTGGGTCACGGCGAGTTTTCAGCAATGGGTTTGTCCTTATGGGTGAGCAGTGAGGGTGCAGAGTTCACAACAGTGGGAGGAAACAAGTCAGCACCACCTCACAGTAGTTGTACCAGTAATTAGCACCAGCCTCATAGACTATGTGTGGACCCTTTCCCCTGCTCAGCCCCTTGCTGCTGGAGCACAGGGGACTTAGGAAGTTGTTCTTATCTCTTCTCTATAAACCATATGCAGAGCCCAGGTCCCCCCAAAATGAAATATGTACTACCTGCAGTGTGTTTACCTTGCATATCTGTTTTTTCGATGCCACATGACAGTGCAAGTTGTCCCTTTCCTTAATGGAAAGATCTTCATTTTTAATGGACCTGTCCTTAAATACTATAAAATCAGAAACCATATAAAATCTTGTGGTGTATACACATTTGTGAGTGCTAAAAGCCATAGCAGTTTCCAGCCACAAACGATCAGCAGCTGTGACGTTTAGAGGTCTGCTGTGACCACAACAACAGTTCTGCCTCGGTGTTTATGCCGCACCCATAGGTAGAAGGGACACCCCGTTAGCTTCTTCCGTGCCAAGATAAGCAGCCTGGCTGCCTCCTCGGGGCTGCTGTAATCTGATATGGAAGTGCGCGGGACTTAACCCAAGGACTTTGTAAAAAAACAACTTGCAGTAAAGTAGAAGGTGTTACAGATTAATATTATTGATTCATGACTTCAGCTAGACAGTATCAGAACACTTTATTACTGCAAATTGCATATTTGTGAGAGTATGTCTGGAGTATGATCAGCTAGTTATTGTCTCCTTATTTGCTTACTGTGCTTTTTCTCCTAATTTTGTTGCTCTGGTTTAACCTGGCAGGCAGCTAAACACCACACAAGTGCTTACTTGTTCCCCCCTCCCCAGTGGGATGGGGGAGAGAATTGGGGGAAAAAAGAGTAAAATTTGTGGATTGAGATGAAGACTGTTTAATAGAACAGAAAAGGAATGGATAATAATAATAATTAATTAGAATATACAAACAAGTGATGCACAGTACAGTTGCTGCCAACCAATACCCAGCCAGTTCCTTTCTCCCTGGTGTATGTACTGAGCATGACACCACATGGTATGGAATATCCCTTTGGCCAGTTTGGATCATCCTGGCTGTACTTCCTGCCAGTTTCCTGTGCCCCCCAGCCTACTTGCAGGTGTGTTGGTGTGAGAAGAAACTTCTTGAAAACTTCTTGACTTAGTGTAAACCCTGCTTGCCAAGAGCTAAGAAATCAGCATGTTATCAACATCACTGTCATCGTAAATCCAAAACACAACACTGTACCAGCTACTAGGAAGAAAATTAACTCTAATTTGCCTTACCAGACAAAACCAGGATATGCGTACATATAGATTGTGATGGAAAATTCAACTTTTTTGTTTTATGTCTCTCCGAGTAAATATATTCTTTATGTCATCTCATAGCACCAGATTTTCTTCTACCACCAAAAAGAACTTGTGTGGTAAATGTGAAGAATATCGTTCATGTCTTAAAGTAACTGAGGTCACCACTGGCAGCCTTCAGAATAACACAGGAGCATCTCCAGTGTCCTGAAGTAAATGTCACAGAGTGTTTGGACACCCAGATGTGTAGGCCAGGTTTTAACAGCAGGGAGAGGGAATTTGGTAGACTGTAAGTAATTTCATGTCTGCCCTTCTGCCCTGTTACCCAAGCAGACAGTCTGAGCATGGCAGAGTGATTTGTACTGGAGAAAAATCAATATGCAGAGAGGTAAGATGTTAGGTTTTGAGTCAAAAAGGTGATTTTTAACAAGTGCACTATTTTCTTCTGCTTGGTTGACAAAAAGTAGAAGCTCTGATGTTTCATAATATGTTGGATTATAGTTTCAACTAAATGGATTTAAAGGATATGTCTAAATATCATTCGTGATTTAAATAGTGGCATGTTGTGAGTGGTTTGAGTACAGAGAACAAAAGAATTTATAAACTTGTGAAAGCCATTAAAATACTTCTGGTTGCAAATGAAGATAATCTGAACTTAAAAATTTCTTATTTGTTTAACGTGACTGAAGGTCAGTGGTCTTAACACATAGGAATCTGGTAGAATGGAGTTGTTTCCAGAAGAACACTGCAGGACTGGAACAGGTCTTCCCTGAGAGAGTTTGTCATCTCCATTTATGAATGTTTTCATAATAGGTTTAGCCAAATAGCACCATGGCTGACCTCACTTAGTTGCATGTAGGCCTATTTCAAATGTGACATTGACCTGAATAAGCTCCAGAGATTCTAACTAACCAACTTACTATGACTTTCAGATCCCTAGTCTTCCTTGCCCTATAAATATACTAACAATGGGTAATAAGTTCAGGGTAACATCATATGTCATGCTTCCAGCTCATCCACTTTCTATTGCTTTAATTTCTTGTAGTTATGAGCAATGTCACAATGAGCTTCTCTGTTGGAATTTTTCTGCAAATAATTTTTTAATTTTTTAAGGCCTTTCTTGATTTATTGCAAATTTATTTCAGTTATCCATTATGTTCTCTTTTAACTGGTGAAAGTTGCATTGTTATTGATAGATACATTTTTTTCTTGTCTCTCTAAATTGCATTTTAATGGAATTTTATTTTTCTTTTGGAATTAATCAAATAATTATCTGATTAATAAAACTACCCAGAATACAGAAGAATCAGAGAAGAAAATTTGTCAAAACTTGCATTGGAAACAAGTTAATTGAATGCATGCAGTTTCATCTGAGACGTCCTTCAAGATTTTTAAACTAGTAAATCTGATTTTTGCAAGTGTCTGCTAACCTAGGAACAAAACTCAGCAAAGTAATTTGCACTGATTTTTTCAGTGCCAGCTGCTTTTCCTACTTTGACTGACACAGTTGTTGATCTGATTTTAGGGAGTCATGGAACATAGAATCATAGAACAGTCTCAAGATTGTTCTTGTGGGGGATTTCAGTTTACCAGATGTCTGCTGGGAATATAATACCACGGAGAGGAAGCAGTCTAGGAAGTTCCTGGAGTTTGTGGAAGATAAATTCCTAGTGCAGCTGGTGAGGGAACCAAATAGGGAAGGCGTCCTACTGGACCTGTTGTTTGCCAAGAGGAAAGGACTGTTTTGTGATGAGAAGATTGGAGGGCACCTTGGGCACAGCGATCCTGAAATGATAAGAGATCAATTCTTGCAGATGTCAGGAGGGGGATCAGCAGAACTGCCACCTTGGACTTCCAGAGGGCAGATTTTGGCCTGTTTAGGAGACCTATTGAGAGAGCTGCTTGGGAGGCAGTCCTGAAGGGCAGAGGTGTTCAGGAAGGCTGGACATTCTTCAAGACAGAAATCTTCAAGGTACAGGAACAGGCTGTCCCCATGTGCTGGAAGATGAGCCAGCATGAAAGAAAACCAGCCTGGCTGAACAGAGAGCTTTGGAGGGAACGCAGGAGAATAAAACAAAAACAAAAAAAAACCAAACAGACAAAAAACCCAAACAAACAAACAAACAAAAAAAAACAAAGGCAGAGTTTACAGAGTTTTTGACCTTTAGAGGAAAGGGCAGACTGCTCTGGAGAACTACATGGATGTGATGAGGTTATGCACAGAAAAAATTAAAAGAGCCAAAGCCTAGCTGGAACTTTATCTGGCTATTGCCATAAAAGAAAATGAAAAATGTTTCTATAGATATATCAGTAACAAAAGAAGGGCTAAGGAGAATCTCCATCCTTCATTGTTTGCAGAGGTAAACATAGTGACAAAGGATGAGGAAAAGGCTGAGGTGCTTTCTGCCCTCTTTGCCTTGGTCTTAATAGTGAGACTTCTCTGGGTACCCAGTTCCTTTCATGAGAGCACCTGGATTTTTGCACAAGTATAGGTTAAGTTGACCTGTACTTGCATAATGACCTATTCTTCAAGGGGACATAAAGCTGTTAAGATTCTGCTAACATCTCTTTCGAAACATAATTCAAACAAAGTAAATTTTTTTTTAAAACCACTCTTTTATAAAGATGAGTTTCCTTCTCTTCCTCCCGACATACCTTATTTGGTCACTTTAATGGAAAAATCCTACTTTGCTTTTAGTCCCTGGTCTATAGAATCCTGTCACTGTTTCTTTTTGTACTTTCATCACTTAGGTATTTTAATGGCCACATTAAAATTTTACATGTAACAGTTATCCAAGTTGAATACACCTTTTTCTCACTGGATATCCTAAAGAAGTTTGTGCTTGACAAGGTCTGCTAGCATATTGCTTATGTTTCTGTCTGTTAGGGAGGATAAAAATCTAAATGGTGATTAAAAAACAAAAAACAAAAAAAATTTAAGATAATAATGAGAAAAGAGAGGCATGGTTTTCTGACCAAAGTGGTAGTTTGTAGCTAAGAAATGCAGGAAAAAGTAAAATTGTCAGTTCTGTCCAGCAGAGATGTCTGTCTTCTTTGTGGGAGCAAGGTGACAGAATTGCAGCTTTACAGTATCTGTTTTTCCTCAGCTGTGCAAAGAAGGCAGGTAAATTATTTTTCCTTCTCTATATGTAATTGCTGACTGTGTTCTGAGTGATAATAAACTTAAGGATTTTTTTAGTTAATTTCCCATTTGTTGAGTATGTGGTGCTCTCTGTCATCTACTTGAAAAATATAAAAAAGTCAGGGCTGCAAGCAGAGTCCAGGGTAGTTTCCATCCTACACTGGTGCAGACACTTGTTTTGGCCTGGGGCTGCATGACCCAGAGTCACAGGCAAACAGACACTGCATGTTTTCAGATCGTTTTGTGGATCAGTCACAGAGATTTGTGGTTGGCCTTACTAATACCTCTTTTTTTGGGGAGTTAAATTTTGGCTATTTTTTCAGTGGCCACATACCATTTTGCCATTGCATTATTTTGAGCTCTTTTATATATATTGCCTTATTCTATTGCATACAAGAATCATGTATGCTTGAATAGAGGTGTCAGTATTTTAAGACCTCTGGATGCCACTCAATCTGCTGATTAGGATGGGAACTGTGTAAAGGACTGAGATGGTGACACCCTGAATTGCAGTAAACCATGGAAATGTATGCACTTCTGGGGAAAATCTAGAGGTATAAGAACATGCTTTTCGATTGGGGTCTGACAGTATTGAAGTGTTTCCATTTTACTTCAGTATTGTACATGTATGAAATAATTTTGAAAGACAGCCAAAGCACTCTATTTAAAAAATGTCAAAACATAGCCATTAAATACCTTCAGAATATATTTCTCTGAAATTTTAAACCAAATGGAAACAGTTTCATCAAATATTTGGATTTCTTAATAGTAACATTACACAACTGAAAATCATTGTATCAAAATTCTGATCATGTTCATTAGGAGTTATCTTGGGCTTAAAGATTCAGTGGTGATTGTCATTTTCCAAATACATTCACTTTACCTTTGTAAAGTTACCCTCTTTCTAAACAGTTAATGATATCTGTGCATTGAGTTTGATGTAATTTTCTTGATTTTTTTTTCCATTTTTTTTTTTTTTTAGAGGAGAATTTTTAATAGTAATAACTTGAAGGGAGAGTTTGGAGCACATACAGAGCATACAGAGTTCTGGAAAAATTGAAATTAAATATTTGGAAGACAAATGGATGGGGGCTTCCTCAAAAGACTGATCTGCTTTTTTAGTTATTTTATTTTAGTAAAGGCACCCAAAATGACTAAATCTGCTGTGGCTATTTGTTATTCTTTGTATAGCACAGAAGAACAGGGACATATTTCTTTTTACTCAAGATTTAATTACCAGTAGTGTTTGAGAACTAATGAGAGTAATAGAAAAAATACTGCCTCTGGCAGTGACTCATGCCCATACACATATGCTTGTGATTTCTGGTAAATGAAAAACTTTGTAATGTAGCTATAGTATTAAAATGGATTAAAATGCCATCCCAGCTAACCTCCTCCTTTCCTTACTCTTGGATGTGGCTCTAACACTTAGTTCCTCTGTATTCATTCTCTATGCTGCCCATGATGAAAAGATGCTGACCTCCTAATATGCAGGTGATTCAAGATACAGTAGACACAGGCTATTGTAATTTCAAGTATTCTTTAGAAGATCAGCATTCTGGATTAAAAAAAAATCCAAGCAATTTTGTAAAAAAAAAAATAAACAAAAACAAACCAAAACCAAAAACCAAACAGGAAATTGCAGTCGATGAGGCAATGTCTAGAACCACTTGCTGCAGTAATGGATAGCAAGGATGCTCTTTGAACTACCTCTTCAATCAAGCTCTTCTTGTGTGTTTTTGAGTTCGCTGACCAACAAAGTACAGTCCTAGATTATACATAGTTTTCTGCTTTTCAAAGAAAAGTGGATATCAAAGGAGAGACTTTCTTGGTTGTTTTCTTGTGTTTGTCAATACATGAGCCAGCTGTTCCAAGACTATTTTACACAGAATTTAGTACAAAAGTGTCCTTAGTAAGAAATATTCTTAGGGATTGTTCTTCATACAGTTTTTTCTCAAGAAAGAAGATGCCACAAATCATCCAGACAGTATTCTGGCTAGGGTGGCTTTATGGACCCTTTTTCCTTACAGTTTTTTCTACATTCTATTCTATTCTGTTCTATTCCTTTTTACCCAATCTCTGTATAAAATTCTAACATTCTTCTCAGGATGCAATGCAACGGAACATTTAATATGATAAAAGAATTCAATTGAGTTCGAATGCTTTCTTCCTGAACAGAATGTGCATGAAATAAAATCCTTAAAACATTCTTCAGGAAAATTTGAAGGTCCTGTGCTGGGAATGGTATTCAGAGACTCAGGACTCAGTCCAATCCTTAGGACTACACATTCTTCAGCATCATGTTTGTTTCAAAGTCCTGGGAAAAGCTGTTGCTTAGATTTTTTTTTTATTATTTTTATTTTTTTTTTTTAGCTTTTTAAATAAATAACAATTGGTTAAATCTCATTATAGTTTCTAAAGAAAATAAGCCAATGTACATATTATACACATATATTGCAAGCAAATATTGTTTGTGTGTATGCATATATGAATATCAAGGCATCAGGAATTCACTTCTGCTCAATCCCAGTAATCCTTTTGCAAAATCTCTGTTTAAAGCATGCTGTGAATCCACTGTGGAGACTAGAGGGTGTATGATAGGTGTGTTAGTCTTACTGGAAAATAATCTCAACAGGTCTTGACAGTCCTTCTGAGTCTGCTTGTCTGGCATATCCTGGTCTGGAACCATTAAAAACCTGTTTCTAAATCATTAGCTTGTTTAAAAGTAACATTATCTTATTTTAACTTCCAGAGAAAGTGTGTGTCTGGAAAAAAAAGTTAAAATGTTTCCCTGAGACTACAATTCATTCTAGTATATTGCTAGTAATCACTAATCCTTTATGGTATTGAAGCTTTTATAATTAAACTTCTGTGACTTTAAGTGCCTATGAAATTAATTCATTGTATCCTGTGAGGTCAGTCTTTACAGAGGGGTCTCCATGTCTGTCTTGCACAGCGAGTGATTTCTGCTAACTAGGATTTGCTTGCAGGATACGCATGGTGTTGTTCCTCACTAGAGTTTATTTGCAGGTATTATATGTTTCCCCAATAAACATATAGATTATCACAATACTCCGTTGCAGTCGCACACAGATGTAAACATCCATTTATTGTTTGCGTAAGCAGGAGGGAGAAATGTGTGTGCAGGTTTCCACAGAGCCTCGGTGTTGGAGAAAATTGGTTTATGAGGGTTACACATTGTATGAATGTTAAATTTCTGCAGACTGTGTTAGAATAGCAATGAAAGAACCAAATGTAGCTGGGGTGGGTGGTTGGGGGTGTGGTTCAGAGCCATCATTTATTTGGATTGTTAGTCACAATTAGGGGAACTAGAAGTGGAAGGGGCCAGGTACAAGCCATCACATTTCATAACGTTTCAGATTGCATCACTAATAGATTGTTTCTTTGTGAAACAATAATTCATCCATTCATCCATTTATCCAAATATATTCAGTGTTTTTATTTATTTAAATAGCATCAGACTGCCTCCTTCTCAGGAAAATGTTTTAAAGTCAGTACAGCTCAAAGGAAATGCATAGGACAGTCCTTCAAGTTTATAGCTTGAATTATACTGACAATGTAAAATTGAACTGTATTGTGTTGCCATGAAACTAACCTGCTATTAAGTTTCAGAAAACATCTCTGACTCATCTAAAATATCACAGTATTTTTCTAGTCCAGTAAGTTAGCAAATAGGTTTTCAAATTAATGGTTTTCTTATGTCAACTAGTTTTGAAGGGAGGAACATTGATTGATTGATCTAAGTAGTTTTATCACTGGCCAGAATAAATTAGATGTCTCACTCATAATGGTTTTTTCCCTCATCTGACTAATTTACAGTATGAAAATAAATGTTCAAGTGTTTTGTTTACACAACAATAATAAGCAATGCATTTCACATAGAACATTAAATAGGTTTTTTTTATTTCCTAAGCTATTGAGCACATTTTTTACTAAATTTAATTTATTATTTTCAGTTCATAATTTATACCCAAAATTGCTGCCCATTATTTGCAGATTTTGCATGGAAATAAGAATATTTATCAAACTGCTGGTGGCACTCTCACAGTCACTTCCGAAAGCAAAGGCAACATGGCATGAATATAGTCCTATAAGCTGCAGCGATACAGGGTTGGACAAAAAAAGTATACCGTACATGTATCTGTACAAAACTCTGTGTTCTGTGAACTAGTGGCAGTGCTTACTAACCTATATGGACTTTGAGGCTTGGTTCTGGGCTTTTACTTCCCAAAAATTGGTTGAAACTCTTGGAGAAATTATCAGTGCGAGTTATTGCTACCATTAGCTGGGGACCTGGTGCTTCTGCAACTTGTGTGGGTAATTTGTTCCTAGATTGGAAACTTTTTCTGCTACTCTGGGGAGTGGTAGATCATGTCTCATGTGAAAGGGAAGGTAATCTGCCCTGGTCATAAAATGTTATACTGAAAACCTTATGATAAGGAGATCATTCGTCATACCTCTTTTCCTATCCTAATATCTCGTGCAGTAACCTTAGCCAGTACTCGTCTGAGTTACTGAGTTTTAAGCCAGATGCTGATTCCATGTTTAGAGTAAATGTTATCTGAGTAGAAATTCTTGCAGCCAGCAGCCATGTGCTTATGGGAGGAAAAGGAGTTGGTGTATGTTTTCTTTTTGCTTTCTTGCAGACAGAGGGCAAAAAGTGCTACCATCACTCATGTGAGTGACTATTTTCCTGTAGCTTTTAATTAGCTATTAAGTACTATCTGGGGGGTTTTGTAGCTCATTTTTGGCTTGAAATGCAGAATCTTTTTTGATATATAAATGTACTGATCTGAACTTAGCCTTATTAAATAGAACATATAGAGATGTAGAAATAGAATATGGTAATCTTTTTTTCCGTCATAGTGTAAGACTCTTAGAGAGTGTTAAGAGGTTGACTGGAAGACTCTTTAAGAGTTACTGACCTTAGCATAGCTTCCCCTCTAAATTTTAATGTCTATGCTTAACATACTTGGACTTGACTAGATTAAAAGGCATTTGTCAATGCTTCTCTTCTTTAAAAAGGAAAATTGACTGCTCTCTTTGTCTTCCTGAATACTTCTGATCTCCTTTTCTGTTACATTAAACTGTTTAAGTGCACAGAAGATCTATCAGCAGGATTATTGAATGACTTCTGTTCACTGGACTAGAATAGCTTGAGTTTTAAATTTAATCTCATTTTTCTGTCTGATAGTAAAGTATATCTTGTCAGAAGTAGTGCATGGTATGCTGGAATCTACAGTTTGGAGAGTAAGAGTGTATGCACCACAGTTTTAGAGGTGGAGCTCATACGTAGTCCAAAAGAAACATTTTGGCTGGTAGCTGCTCTTTGCTTTATGTTTGGCAGATAGAGAATCTATTCTACTTTTTTTTTTTTTTGAGTAACTGTAGGACAAATAGTAGGGAAAAGTGTGTAACCCTTTTTTGTTTCTTTCTTTTATGTGAAGTAGCTTTGAAGAATGTTGTGTTACTTCACTTACGTTTTAGTATTGCTTTGACTCCTATTTTACTTCTGGAGTTCAGAAAAATGCATAGGATCTATAGATCCTGAGAAGCTGAATTTACTTTACTGGAGCTAGTGGAGTTCTTAGGTATGTCTTAGCTGGTCCCCATCATGCCTCAAACATAAAGAGCTGTGGACATACTGGTCCATAACTTGCCTGCAAAGGGTCTGGCTTTTTAAAGTGCTCGCTTGTGCTGGTAGCACCTGGGAGGTGCCAGGAGTGCAGAGCTGTGCAGTGCCCAAAGTCAGGGTGGGCAGTTCGGGCACATTGTGCCTGGTGCATCGGAGTGCTGCATTATTTATGGGGATGAAGATCAGCTGTGCCTGCCTCAAAACCTCAGATCTGCCTCACTGCATGGTGAATCAGTCATTCAGCTTTACCAAACAGAATATCCTTTTTCCTTCAAACCTTGCATCTGTCCACCATGGGTCCTCCTGCTCTTTCTTCATGTAAGAAGCTCCATCTGATTTCCTGTGGGGGATGAAGTGACACCCAGAGTTTGTATCCTTTGCATTTCTGGATTCTGTTCAACTCAGGATGGGTTTTCAGCCCCTTGTTCTTTAGTCCTAGTGTAATCATCTGTAAAGTCTGTGAAGACTTCCATATCCTGTAGCTAATTAAGTAGAAAGAATACAGAAGGAAATATCTAGTTCACTTGACTTTCTTTACCTGAAATAGTGTCCATAGTGTACGAAATACATTTTTCTTTTTTTCATTTCTTTTTTTCTGAGCCTTTGGTAATATGTAGAGTAGTCTGGATCTGAGCTTCCTGAAACATTACAGGCATGGTCCAAAGGCATATATTTACAAGCCCAAATGTCTGAAAATAATGTTCAGCACTCTGTTGTATGCACAAAGTAGGAAGCTGATTTTGTTACAAATTCCAAATTGATTTTTTTAGGCTCTAGATTTGACTAATAGGCTTTGCATATATTAGAATTTTATGTGCTGCTAAGTCATTTCAAATATCCATCATCGTTGTCAGAATTGATGTTGCAAATTTGCTAAACTAAACATGCAGTGCTTTGCTATAAATGAGGGAAGGTCATTGAGCCATATGGTGATAGGAGGTCCAGTGGGGGATGTTTGTCATTACTGACTGAGTTATAAGGAACAAAGATTTTTTGGATAAGCTGCAAAACTGATAGAAATGGTGAGACAATAAATTTTGGATAGTAATTTCAATATTCTAAATCCTGTAACTTCTAGTATGTTGTATATAAACAGAGCAGGTGGTATGTTACTTCATGTGGATTGTTTAATAAATTGTATTTGTGGTTTATTGTTGCCTTGGTTAGGAAATAACTGGACCCTATCTAATTTCAATGCAATTTCTTCTGCTAGATTCATTTTGCTATGATGCTTACATACTTCTGTCAAAGAAATCTCAGGTTTACTTGAGCAAAAATCAAGAGGCAAAATTAACTGTCTTTATTGCTAGAATCCAAGGATCACTTTTACAAAGTAAAACTTTATTAGGAGTCTGTTTGGTATACTGAAAATTACTAGTCTGTCAAAATGACCAACAAAGCTTCACCTCAGATGACCTTCAGAGAACCGTTTCTGTAGTCTTTCATAAGTCAAAATATCTCATTTATTTTAAAACTGTATGCTATCAACATATTTCTGATGCTTGATTCCTTTTCTAAGAAATTAGCATAATTTCCATATTAAAAGAATAATATGTGTCCTGTAACTAGATATTTACTGTATCTGAATCTTTACTTTCAGAAATAATGCTGTGCTTCAGAAATGTCCTATCAAAATCTTATCATCATCCAGACCAACCACACTGCAGTCCAAGAAGTTAGAATATCCCAAGGCTTTATGCCTTGCTGCTTAATTAGAATAACCTTAGCAACTACTGCTTCATCAAAGGCAAATAATTTTCCACTGTCAGGTGTGAAATATTTGCATGCAGAAAGGCTGATTAGCACCCAGTGCTTCTCTAAATGAAATCACCAAGAAGTGCAATATGTTTAGCCCTCTTTAGGGTACCCAAGTCACAGAATCACAGAATCTGCAGAGTTGGAATGGACTCACAAGGATCATTGAGTCCAACTCCTGGCCCTGCACAGGACACCGCAAGGGTCACACCATGTGCCTGAGAACGTTGTCCCAACGCTTCTTGAGCTCTGTCAGGCTTGGTGCTGTGACCACTTCCCTGGGGAGCCTGTTCCAGTGCCCAGCCGCCCTCTGAGTGAAAAACCTTTTTCCTGATATCCAACCTAAACCTCCCCTGACTCAGCTTCAGGCCATTGCCTTGGGTCCTGTCACTGGTCACCACAGAGAAGAGATCAGTGCCTGTCCCTTCTCTTCCCCTCACAAGGAAGTTGTAGACCACAGTGAGGTCTCCCCTCAGTGTCCTCTTCTCCAGGCTGAACAGACCAAGTGACCTCAGCCACTCCTCAGACAGCTTCCCCTCAAGGCCCTTCACCATCTTTGTTGATTACCTTTGGATGCTCTCTAATAGCTTAATATCTTTCTTATCTTGTGGTGACTAAAACTGCATACAATATTCAAGGTGAGGCCACACCAGTGCAGGGGGAACCTCTAGCCATGCTGAAAAGAGAAGTGTTGGCCACAGCATTGGACTAAAACTCCAATCATTGCAGAAAAATATTGTGGAATTTGTAATGGCTTTACACACCAGGGCAGGCCTTTTTTACGAACTGTTCAGAAACAGCAGCACAGCAAATGGAGTGGTATATATCTGTCTCAAAAGGAAGAAGAGAGAAATCAGCCTTGTCAGGTTTTGAACTTGTCATTTCAAGGCATTCCCTGCCTGGTAATTGGACTGCTGAGCTACCCCGGTGTCCTGGTTGTAGAGCAGTTGGCAGGGGCTTGGCAGTGAAAGCTCAGCAGAGAGCTATTACTCATTTCAGGCCATCAGGACACTTTTCATCAGTAGCAAATTCAGGTTATAGTTCCTGCAGCACATCCTTGCTTGGTGCCTCGTTAACTGAACAACTTGTGCAGTTGGGTCCTTCACTGATAACCCTCTTTTTTAGCCTCTTCTGCAATATAACATTGCAATTGCAACTCCAATTAAGATTAAAAGAGTGCTTTCATTTGGACAGCTTTACTTTTTTTTCTCTTCACCCTGACTTTCTGAAAAGCACTCCATTCTGCAGAGTTTCTTTACATTTAGAATTAAGCCAATAACTTTTTAGTTTAGAAGTATAGCAACAAAAATGTATATTTCAATGAATGGGAAAAATAATCATAGGTTACTATGAATAGCACTGATGGTATTCTGGGAAGAAGAAAGTGTTTGGGAACTGAACTGTGTGCCCTGGCAGCAAGAAAGGCCAAGAACATCCTGAGATGTATCAAGAGTTGCTCAGCCAGCAGACTGATGGGAGATCACATCTGGAGTTGTGCATCCAGTCTTGCCCTCCTCAGCCCCCCATCAGGAAAGGCACAGACAACCTGTAGGCAGCTCAGCAGGAGTCACCACAGGGGCTGAAATACTTGTCCTGTGAGCAAAGACTGAGGGAGCTGGTCTGGTTCAGCCTGGAGAAGAAACAACATTGAGGGAACCTGAAAGCAGCCAGTTCCTCAGAGTATCTGGAGGGGCCTGATAGGATGAAAAATGACAGCAGGATGTAAAGTGCAGGAAGAGAGGCTTTTCAGACTGGCTTTAAGGAAAAGGATTTTCCCTGCAAGGGCAGCCAAACAACTGAGCTTGTTTTCCGAGCAAGGTGGTCTGGTCAACGTCCTGTTTTCAAGACTTGTCTGGATAAAGCTGTGAGTAATCTGATCTGATACCATCACAGACCCTCCTTTCAGCAGGAGATGGGACTAGAGACCTCCTAGACTACTTTCCAATGTGAATGATTCTGTGATCCTGTTGATCAGATGGTCATCCATGCCCTCTGCTTTGAAATGGGTACAGACACAAACTGAGGAAAAGATGTAGCCAGAAAAAAGTAGTTCTCCTTTTCTAAAGACATCCTCAAGTCTTTTCACTCTAAAAATCTAGGGAGGCTTTTTTGGGTTTAGATTGGTCAAAGAAAATGAAAGGAAACTCATGGAAAAGGTTCAAGTTTTTATTAGACATTTTGAGGTCTGGGATGCAAAATAGCAATATTTGCTTTAGAAATAAGCTGCAAATCCTTGTATCTGATCATACAGCGTGTATTATATGCACTGGGCCACAGTCACCATCTCTCAAATGTATTTTCTAATGTTCATCCATCTGTATTCATATTCTCTGTTCTTTTGGGTTAATCCTCTCTTGTAAAGTATCTCTAGTGCTGTTCTGTTCCAGACATATTTCTGAGCAATTGCATTGGAACTCGTGTTTTGTATGTTAGCAGAGAAACCAAGTAGTGGCTGGTAGGTTTCTCTCTGTAGGCTTTTTGTGAAGACTGTCTAGTGACTGTGCTTTGTTAGAAAATTCAAGGAAATAATACTGAGTTAACCAGCAGTCTAATCCTTTTTTTTCTTTGCTCTTCTTTCCTCCTTTCCCAGCATCTAGCCACCACCCCAATGCCCCCAAGCAAATCCTAATTGGAAGAACAGGCTTTGCTCTGATTTTTAGAAAACAGGCAGACGTTATTATTGTGCTGTAACTTGAGGTAGCAGTGCTGAAAGTGTGTCTAGTGATGGAGTTTGAGGAATACCTTGTTGATAAAACGTGGCATCCACACCTCTCTGTTGGTCTTGTGTTTATTCAGTCCAATCACAACTACTTCCCTGTGAGGTACTTACCTCTCAGTCTCAAACACACATCTGTTGTCAAGTTTTTCTTTTTTTAGTAATAAATGGTAATTACATGCAGCTTTTTCTTCGCCTTAATTAGTGTCTTTTAATGAGACTTTTATAGAGGAAAAAATATTGTAAATACATATATATATATATATATATATATATGGAAATATACATGTGTATACATATATACATCTAAATAAGCATTCCCTTAGAAGTAGTTCTGTACATGAAGACATCTTCACTAATGCTAATAAAATTTTACTGTGAGCTAAAATTATTTTACTGCAGATTTTTTTTCTATTATAAAAACTTTCAATTTTTAAATGATATGTAATTCTGAAAATTTAGTTGGGAAAATCTCATCTGGTGCACATTTTGCTAGTAATAATGCTGAAAATTCATCCTGTTGCTACCATAAGTTAATAGATATTAGTTGGAAGACAGCAGTGGTAAGAAAATCTAGTTTAGTAAAAACAAACTGACCTTTTATGAAAAGGATCCCCCACTTGATGTAATGTTACTCTGTTGTAAATGAACATCTCACTTTTGCACATTGTGTCCTTAAATAAAAGCATCATATACTTAATTCCAGAGCTGTTAACCCCAGTGGGTTTCCTAGAACTTGTCTACTGCTCACTTGCCTGAATTTATTGAATACAACTCAAGCTAATAAGGAAAAATGCATTTTACACTAGACCTTTTTTGAAAGTCTTGAATATGAATATTCTCACTTAGTGGCCTCTTACTTGTGATCTGTTTTGTTTGCAGATCTGTTACAGACTGTGTACCACAATCCTCCTCTTCTATCTTTGTGTGCATGCTCAATGGCCAACAACTTGTAATAGCCATTGTGTCCTGCACTGTGGTGCCTGTGACTGTGATGTGACCTACTAATACATTGTATTTGTTGACAGTCACAAAGACAAGATGTCATCATGTTTGTAAAGATGTCTTGGAAGATGACTTAAACTTTTAGAGTGTTGTGATACTGTTAAATGCAAAATGGAGAGAGAAAAACATTGCTTGGCCAGGTTTATTTTGAAAGCTTGGAACTGTGTACTTAAAAAGCAAGTATGTTTGTGTGATGGTTCAGCTTCTTTTCTTTTAGCAGAGCACAAAGATTTTTTTTTTTTGGTCAGACGTGACATAAGTAAACATTTTGAAATAAAATATGTAAGTCCCCAGCCAGTAATTATTTTCTGAAGTACCAGGATTGTGATTTCATTTTTCATTAATAGTTGTTTCAGATTTTGCTTCTTCTAGACTTCATTTTTATGAGGACACGTTAGGTTTTTGATTGTGCTTCAGGGAAGAAAAGAGAGGAACTCTTTAAAGGTGGAGTATTGGGAAAAAGACTGCTTTCTCTGTGGTTTTTACTATTATTTGGCAGCACTGTAGTCTCTTAACATTAGCAGGTAGTGCCCATTGCCGGAGAGTCTGTGGTAATGCTTTGGCCCTGGCCTTGTTCTCGTATTAACCTTCAACCACTCTTTCTGTTTTCTGCTGATGTGCATCTGTTGCCTTGTGTAGCCTGCACTGGCTTTGGTCTGAAGCCATTGCACCGAGTCTATTACCCATAGAGGACTTTCTTTTGATTTAATGGAGAATTAATTGTGTGACAGATGCACGTAAGTAGGGACCACAAAATGTGTTTTGAGTGTGCATATGTGTGACAGTACTGAGTGAATATATTCAACTGTACACTCCTGCTTGGGTCCTGCTGTCACTAGGTCACTGGAAAAGTCTTTGCAGAAGATAAAATTGAAGGTGTTCTCTATTCAAATTTCAGTACACTTGGATGATAAAAGCAAAATACCTTGTTGCATCTTTCAGCCATTTTTTTAATATCGATTTCAAAGATTTGGTGAGAAAAATAATGAGTTGTGAAATGTAGTTTAAGACTTAATTTAAATGATGTTTCTTAATAAATACTACTGCATTAGGAACTACTTTCCCACAGGTCTATAGGAACTCTTTGTGTGCTCTATCCAAAATTGCTTTCCTATTCTGTTTCTCTGGAGAGTTAGCTTGGTACCTTCTCACTGAAAGGTCCCCTTTGTTTGTGTGACTTTCTTGGCCTTTCTGTATGGGATCAATTGCAAACTCTATCTGTGAAAATCAGTACTGCTGTGTTCCCTTCTCCTCAGTGCTGATGCTCATCCAGTTCCATGGAGAGCTGATGAAGCTCGCTAATCTGGAAAAAAAGCCCAAAACAACAAAAAGTGAAGTTAACTCTTGTAGTAGGTTGGCCTTCTGTCAAGTTCCCAAGTTGGACTGGCTTAGCTGGGGCCAAATATCAGAATTGACTGTGCTGGTCTAAAAGGGGCAGAGGGAGAGTTTGTGTCTGCCAGGGTGGCAAAATTGTAACAGCTCCTCTTCACATTGGCTTAAACTTGTTGCAGTTCCTTTGTGCCCCTTTGGGTAAATAATCATCCATAAGGTACAGCCATCACTTCATGTGCCAGTCTGCTTTTCATCTCGCACATTGTCTGCAGATAGTGCTTCTTTTAGGATGATGTTGTATAGTTTTGTGAAGACAACCATGTATTTGCTGCCACTGGCATTTCTAACTGTGCCTTCAAATAGTGCAGGTTTGGGTTTGGTGTGTTATGCTTATTGAATTGAAAATACACTCCATTAGAGTGGCTGATTAGCAGACCAAGTCTGTTCATCAACCAGATCATCTCTGGAGCAGAGCTCTGTTAAAAACCCCAACAGATACATATCTGAATGAACAAGTTATTCTCATGCATGTGTGTCTTTAGTATGTGCTGCTTACACACGCCACTGTACTTTCAGAAGGGCTTAGTTTTTCATAGACTTGAAGCAATATTGCAGTTCTTATGGTAGTTCTAGCTTTTAATGCATTCTCAGTTCAGAAACTGTTGAAATATAGAGAGTGTTGATGTGCTGAATTGACACAACTGTTGTTGCATATAAAAAGCTGTTGTTTAAAAGAAAAAAACACACACACACACAAAAAAAAGCGCCTTCCAGTTTGTTTATATCTTGACTTAACACTTTTTACATAATTTTAGAGAATTTGAATGTTGGTAAAATATTTCCCTGGCACCTCTCAATGGGGAAGAAAGGATATTTTGCAGTCATTATGGTATTGGGTTTGAGCTTTGAATTGAGCTCATCCTTATTTTAAGTGATACATTGAATCTCAATGTAACTTTGGTAAAGAGTAGTGCCAGGCTATAGAGTTAGTCTTTGAAGTGTGTTTAGAGATACATGGATTTAGCAGTAGAATTAAAATTGTGTTAAAGACTATGTAAAATAACTTCTTTGAGTGTTAACACTCATAAAGGTTAAAAAATTTTATAAGGTAAAAACAGTGCAACTTTCTGATTATATGTAAAAATTCGTCTGTTTTCTGTGTACGTATTTTTTCTTTCTCAACAACTGTTGGGTGTAATTAGAGGAAGACAGAGAAAATGGAACAATTAACGCACCATATGTACAAAACAAAACAAAAAAACCTCCTCCAGTCTGTAGGTATTATACTGAACAAGAATTTGGTTTTATCCCATCTATCTTTTTTATGTAGATAGCATTTACTCATTTGTATTGCATTTTGAAGGACTTGTACCCACTAATAGGTACTTGCTGCTGTTGTTTTTTCTTTTAAGCTAGATATATATATACGTTAGTCACTGTATCTCTTGGAAACCTGTCTTTTCTTTCAGAAAATATTATATGTTTTGCACAGTTTAACCCTACATATGTATATGGGGTGATTTGAAATCTATCCATTATCAAGCAACAGAATTATACTATATGTTAATGATTTGGGGTTGTTTCTTTTCTAGAAGAAATAATCAGCTTCCCCTTCATCTCTTGCTAGGACAACAGCTGCAGATGAGATTGAGCTTCCATATTTAATACATTCTATTAACTTCACACATCCAGACACACACTCCCTCACTCCCTCACGCACCCCAGTGTCACATTATAGGTGAACAGGCCCTAATTAAAAGCACGCACCATCTGCCAGAGTGCGGCAGCAGAGTGGCACTCCACAACCATCCTGGTTCCTGTGATTGAAATGTATTATTTATGAGCTCAAAGACAAAATACTCTGCTTGACTGGTGAAAGCTGCATTAAGAGCTGGATAGCACCATCTAATGGAATGAAGTGCCACTGACTATTCATCTTTCCTCTTCTTCCTCTCTCCTCAGTCTCCTCCCCCAATAATTTTATTTTTCAATATTGTCCTCAGATTTTTTATGATAGTGTTTCAGACAATTTTTCTCTCGTGTTCCACTTTTATACAAGATTGGAAAAGATCATTGAAATATTAAACTAATTGTGGGAGTTTTTTGCAGCCTTTTGTTTCCTTCCAGTGCCACACACAGGGTTTTACTTTGTGTAGCAGAAGTGATACTGATGTGATGTGGTGGTACAGAATTGGAACACTTTCAAGACAGATGAACAAGATCAGTTTACTGTGTTTCTCTAGTCCCTCCCAAGGACCCACACAATGAAAGTATCCACTGCTCATTCTGAAAAATTTATTTTGATATGGAAATTGGTCCTATTTGGGGTGGGAGAGAAGGGAGGATGGCAGTACACACAGACTATGTGAAAGCTCTTCACTGTTTTGGAAAGAAAGGGCAGGATTTGGAGAAAGCTGCAGCTTTGGACCTTCCTCTCTGAAAGCAGAGATCATAACCTCTTCCAGCTTGCAGAAACTGTGTCCTGATATTGCTTCTTACTAGTGAAATGGATGAGGAGGTATTGGACTGAGGGGTGAAATATGCCTTGTCAGGAGAGGAAAAGCATGACAGGGAAGGAGATGTTTTTGTATTGATTGCTCCACCAGTCTACCTTTGTTGACTGCTAGATTACAACATGGCATCTCGTAGAAACATATATTGTATTTAGTGTCTAGCTCAATGACCTTTAGAATATGCAGATTAAGAATAGTCACACTGATTCAAAATAATCTGGGGGATGATTTTCTGGTTCTTAGCCTTTTTGTTACGTTCTTAAGTTTTGCAGTGTCCATACTGGGCATCCAGCAGTATGGTTTCAGCAATAACAAGCAGTAAGAACTGGATTGATACTTGAAATATGTAATTTTTCTACAGTAACCTCCAACAGAACAACTTGTTTTAAAATTAAAGGATCTGGTCACTATTTCAACTCGGGCAAGACAAAACCCTGAATAAAAAGATACCTATCTAAAACTGGACCAAAAAAAAATATATATATATATATAAATAAATAAATATATATATATATAGGGGGATGTGTGCATTTTATTTTTTGTATCAGTATGTTTTAAAGAATGTTGAAATGCCATAAATCATGGTACATCTATGAATACATGTCTTCTTACTGTTTGTGTTTAGAACATATGCCATCAGAAGGATAAGAGATGCCTTTAGAGAAAACAAGAACATAAAGGATTCTGAAAAAATAGAAGAACTACTGAATAAAGCCAAAGCAAACCTAGAGGTTATTCAACGGCAGGTATGTTTATTTCTCTCATTTTTTTATACGAATTGTCCACTACTCATTTAACTGTTTTATGCCGCTAGAGCTGGGAAGAACAGATCCGTGCTCGAAACATTTCTAAGTGAACATCAGTTTTTGTCTGAGTTTGTTCTTCCTTCCATCATGGGTTCAGAGGAGTGACTGTGACACTCACTCCAAATAGTGTCACTGCCTTCTGTGTTTGTGTTTTCCCATCTCCAGATACAGTGTTATAATAGTAGGAAAAGGAGAAAATCCTGAAGTGAATTAAGTAAGTGCTGGCTAAATGTGTCCAAACACGGTGATAGATTTTTCATTGGAAAATTTGAGTCACTGGCAATAATTTTCTTCAACCTTGTCTGAGTAGGATTTGTAGCATCTCTGTTCCTTCCACTAGGCACCATGTTGCTAAGACATGAAGTAGACTTCATGGAGCTTTAGATACTTATAAAATTCTCGTTCACATCCACTGTCTATCTGCAGTGACCAGTAAAAATTGGAAGAAAGCAAGTTTCTATGCCTGAACTCTCTATGGGCACTTGCAATGCTTAAGCTGTTCCTCCTTGCAAAATCTGCGCTTGCTGACACCAATCAGAGCTCAGTAGTACTTTTATTAAACACTGAATGAATATGTGCACATGCTCCTCCATGGTTTGTTTTAATATGCATCTTTAAAAAACCAACAGGTCAGTTAGGTGGATTCTTATTTCAGTAGAGAGGTGGGCCCTTTGATTTGACAGTTAAGTATGAATACTTAGGTGCAAGTTAATTTCTCTGGAATTTCTTCTCCCAGGAACAGGTGTTGTTTTGTGCTACCATAGTTTTGCTATCTTTTTTTAACCCAAACACTGCTATTTTTTTATTTTAAGTGTTTCTCAAAGAAGCAATTCAGATTGGATTGTTCCAGTGCAATTACATTTGAATGTTGGGGTGTTTTTTCTCGGATCTGTAGGTGATAATTAGCATTCTCAGCTCTTCTAGTTCTTGTTTAAGATAAAGTCTTGCTAAATAAAAATTTCCAACTTTTCTTACAGCAAAACATGGCTCTACGGATCTGAGTCCTAACTGGTCAGGGACAGATTTTAAAATAAAACTCCTCTTTCCTCTCTAAATCCTGTGTAAACCCAGATTACCTTGTTTCTATAGACCCCAAAAAAAGATATTATTTCTCTAAAACAGACTCTTGACAGGCCAGACTCTTGTCTAGGGTCGGGGTCTTGCCTTGCACCTTTTATGAAGTTTTCTTTTAGCCTAAAGATTGTCCCTCAGCATCAGACAGCATCTTTCTGTTACGCGTTTGTTACCGTCTCACTGGGACATACTAAAATAATTCAGAATGACCTCAGTTATTGCTTAGCCTGCAGGGTTTTGCATGTTTGCTTGAAACCTCAACTATTTAAGGGGCTTCCCCAACATGAAAAACCAAGTTGCTAAAGTTGGTTTTAAATTGTATCATTATTATTCCATGTAAGAACTTCAGGGAAAGTATACTTGAAAAGCAAAAAAATATTAAAGACACTGACATAACTTCCCATTTTTATTACTGCTAAAACAGTGAAACTTATGTTGAAATATGTCTGTAATGTTGCACTTCTAGACGTTTTCCAGACAAAGTACAATCACGCTGCATTCATTTTTGGAAGGGTTTATCTTACATATTTTCAGGAGTAATGGATAATAAATGTTATTATACAGTAACATAATAAGCAATGAAACTTTTTAACAAAAAATAATCAGATAGGAGAAAATTATTTTATCACAATAATTTTTTGATGTGCATCCCTGCAACAGTCGATTGTTTGGATAATAAAGACTTTTTTTCCTAAAAAATTGAGAACTGTTGTGCTTTGCAGAACTTCTGTTATGTTTCAGTGTCATCTCACTTCCATCTGTAAAGCAAGAGATAAATGTTGTAAAAATAGCAACTCTGTCTTAAAAACTTTTCATCAGGACTATTAAAAATCCGAGCATCTAAGTTCATATTAATATTTAGTTGCTGTCAAATTTCATTATGCTCTGTAGAAAAATATTCATTCTTCCTCTCTATTTAATTGCAGATCCAAGTAATTAAGTCATCTGACATTATTAAGACTTTATATTTTAAACTAACCAAGCATAATATAAAGTGCTTTTATTTTTAAATGCAGAAGCACTGAAGCAAACGTGAAATCTAGCATACAGTTTTCTGCTAAGTTTGGGGTTTATTATGATCATCTTGGTATTGCTGACTTTTTCCTAGTATGTCAGTAGAAATTAAATAATACCCCTCTTTGCTGACAATTTGTTGTTCCTCTAAAATCAAATTTATATTCACTTTACATTCTAATTTATGGTTTAGTCATCAAAGTGACCATTGAAGTGTAAGGTTCATAAATAACTATTTGAATCAGCCTAGTGGGAAATGTGAAGTAGTGACAGATTACTGTCATTTTGTTCATGTCAGTCACTGTACAATTTGCTTGAGTGTTATAAAAGTAGCTTTATAATGCTGAAAAGCATGGAGGAACATTCATCTCCACCTTAGTCCTCCTCTGCTTATTACTGATTTCGATTTTATGATAGCCTGGCTAAAGGAAGGAACAACTCTGATTCATTTTCAACACTGTTTGTAAAGATTTTAGTGTGTGTGTGTGTGTGTGTGTGTGTGTGTTTATGGTGTAAACAACAAAATTTTGTGATGTCTGTCCTGTAAGGAAGGGTCTTGTGAGGAATGCATTGTCACAAATAAGTTTGAAATAGAAAGTTTTAAAAAGTTTTGAGGCGAAGTCTGGAAGTCATTTGAGGATTCTCATAACAGCCATTCCCCAGCTATGCTAACATGATTTAATTTGTGAGTTTCTATTACTATTGCAGTATACCAGTGGTAGGAGAATTTGCACTGAAATGTACTGCTGCTGCTGAAATTTAAGATTTATAGAAGCCACATTGAAGATTGGCTAATACTGAGTGTTTTTTTCTTTATGCCATGCTATCTCTCAGGTTTTAAACTGAAAATATAACAGTGAATTTCAAAAGTTATAGTAGACCTGTGTGCTCTGATTAAAGCCTTGTTTTAATATATAGGATATCTCATTCTTACATATTCCTCTGTAGTGCTTTCTCCTCAGTTTTATATTGTAGCTAGAAACTGCCAGTCATCTTGTTGTCCAGCTAGGATGGATTATTTTGTTCTTCCTGGAAGCTCTGAGCCTTTATTATCAATTTTGCTGGTTTTAACATCACACAGCTACAGTACTGTTCAATAAAAGAGTTTTAATATTTCAGCTTTTGTTTGTCTTTTTAAATAATCCAAACTGATGAGAATCCTGGTTTGCATAAGCCTTGGTCAGGGAGACAAGACATGCACGATGAGCTCTCAGTTGGGACATGGAGATCTGCTTTCTTTACAGCTCACTGGTCATCTGTGTTTTTTTAAGGGAACAGATAAACTTTTCTTTTGAGTCTGAGTTGGTTTTGCTAAGGCTTGACCTCTCTTACTGTTCACTTCAGATGTGTAGAATGAAGGAACGTGATATTGAAGCATGAGACCTCAATTAGAAAGGTTACACTGATAATGATAAAGACTGACTACATGCAGCATTGTTCATGTTTGCAGCATGTTGTGAAGTACACTCTAATACTTGAAATATCCATTGCTTGTGGTAACTTTAGCTCTGTTTCTTTTAATGAAATGCTTCATGACTTTGCCTTGATAAAAGCCCACATCATACTTCGTGTGAGATTTTGGTCTCATATTCTTATGTTTCTTCATAGTCAAAATTATTAGTATGGTCTTGTTCTGAAACTTGTGCAAAATAAGAACAATTCTTCTGGATCTTGGTTTTTTTCAGCAAGCCAAGCTGCCAGTGCAGCTGTCTGTAGCCAAGTGCTGTGCTTTCTTGAGGTGTTCATTAGCAGTATCTTATCTTGGCAACATTGTGAATTTGCGTAATACTTGGATGGAAGTGGAAATTAAACTGAATCCATGTACTAATACAGTACTCATTATGAATTGATGACAATATAGCCATAAGGAAACTTTCTGCTAATCAAAGTAACATAAATATTAAAGCATGTTTAATAAATATTAGCTAGACAAGCAACTTCAGTTATAGTTACTATAAAAAATGAAAAGTAGAAGTATTGCCCTAGTTTACTGCACCTGCTTTGAATTGATTGTTCATCCCTTGAGCAGCACATATTCCTAAATTAGTAATTTTCAAGGTGTATGTACTTGTGGACTGAATGCATTTTGTTGAGTATTTGGAGGACTGGTAACAAATTACACAGTTGTGATTTTATGACATTGGAATTGACTGTCTGAAGGAACTTACCAAACTTTAAGAAATGTTCTGGTTATCTGAACATAGTTGTGTTTATACCTCAGTATAGGTTGTAAACTATACAGTTTATACTGTAGGCTGGATGCCGTTTGCAGGAGGAGGTTCATTTTGAAAACTCTTGTTAGTATTAGTTTCAGGCTACAGGTCATATTTATGTCTAATTTTTATGAATATGTAAGAAAGTTGCAAACTCCAGTGTAATGTATTTCATTATGTTGGCAGCAGTTTTGGGGCCAAGAGGAAAGAATAGCTGCAAAAGCTCTTTGAGAGCAAGGGACAGCACCACGCTACAGTTCAGGAATCTGTATGGTATTGGCAGGTCTTAGTTTCCTGCTGGTGGATAATTCTGTTGGAGCTCTAATATGGTTTATTCTTATCAAGCTTGTCACTGCAAGGAAGTCGTAAAATCACAGATTATTTTACTGTGTTTCTTGAGAAGCTCCTTGAATTTTATCTCTCTTTTTCCAGCTTCACAATGGCAAATACCCATTTCTCTACAAAAACACCTATTTTTATACCAAAAATTTGTAGACTTACAGTTCTTAGATAAGAGGATTGTCCTTGTAAGTTTGCTGGGGTTTTTACTTGTGTCATGTATTTTTATTTATTACAGTTGGATGTCATTTTCCAACCAAGATAGAGCTGACGTTACACCCAGAGAACTTTTCTTACCTCTCAAGCCATTTAGCTATAGTTAAAGCAAGTGTAGACACAGTAAAGTTTTCAAATGCCTCATTCACAGTAGAAGAGCAAGAGGTGAGTGGCATAATCAAACAATGGACAAATATCCTGGTAAAACATTTTGATCAAGTCACTGCACAGTATCCATGAACTACCTATACACTTCTAAATCCTTGAATTGACAGCTAGAATGTAGAAAATGTTTGACATGAGCCTCTTACACTTCTCTTGCTCCTAGCCTGTTGCAGTACTGGTAGTTTTTAATTGCTTTATGACATCACGAGTTTTCACTTGTGACATCATGAGTTTTCACTTGTTTGGTTCCTTACCTGCAATTACCAAAATGATGCTGGAAGCTTGTGGCAAAGCCACAAACTGAATATAAATCAGCTGACTTAGGGTTTAGAAGCCACTGAGGGCATTTTCCTGTGTTTGTTGGGGTTTTAGAATTTAATTTTTTTAAAATTTCAAAGCTCTTTGGAGTGATATTTTTAGGTATTTTCTTTTCCTTGAGGTCATTTAAATCCTTTTGTCATGTTCATGTTGCATTTACTTTACATGTAGTTTGAAAACTTCAAATACTTAATAACAGTAACCTACCAGGAAGAATATGATTAAGAAAGCATTGGAAATCCTTAACATATATTAAAATTCAGTGCTCTTGACTTAGAAGGAGACACAGATGCAGGTGAAGGAACGAATAATATAAGGTGGATAATACCTATCTTTCAGTAAACAAAGCTTGAAATTGGAAAGCAGTAAATTCAGAGCTATACTGGTTTTGTATTTCAGTAGGAGAGTAAATATATTTTACATACAGTAAATATCCATAAGGTTTTGGGAGTTCAAAAGGACGAGAAACAAAGAAAAAGGTGTCATAGGAGTGACTTTGAAAAAGGTTTGGTAAATTTAAGCAGAAGCTCGGCTGAATCAGAACTTACCCTTTCACAGAACTTGTAAGCAGTGAGGTCTGCTTTGGCCAGCTTTTCCAAATGCCTTTTTCATCTTGGCACATAGGCTAGCTTTGGAGATGCGCAACATTGGAACAGATGCCAAAAGCCCAGAGCTGTCATATCAGCTTAATTTCTGGCATCTGAGGGCGCAGGAAGTGTAATAGACATTTTGCTTGTTTTCAGGTGGCATGGCTCTCCAGGTTACACCTGTGTGAGTCTCCAGAGCAGTGTTACTCCTTAGGCTTTCATTTAACTCTCCTGATGGAGAACAAGATTGTGTTTTCACAAGTGATTTGCTGTTGTTCATTCTGCTGACTAAACTACAAATGGCAGGTTCTGTCTGCAATATTAAATACCAAAGTAGACTGTGCATTGAAGGTAATCTTTAGGCTGCCAGCAGAAGCAATTCAGAGGTAGAATGAGGCTTTGTCTTTCAGATATAAGAGCTTAGGGTAAAACACAGCATTTGATGTATGCAGTAACCTTTCCTAAAAATAAAGACTGCTGAGTGTTGGCCAATGCATTTAAAATACTGTAATTATCTGTCATAAAGAACTGTCATTATTTTTGTTGCATGTATTTAATGGCTAATCCAGTGAGGTTGGGGCCTTATCATTGATAGTAACAGTAGTTATGTAATACATCCAGAGCTGTGAGCACCTGATGTTATGCACAGACGACGGCTGTCTGAAGGACAGGAGAAGGACTTAATTTCTAGTGAGCAATTTGGCGTGGCAGTATGTCACATCCAATAAAAGCAAATGCTGGGTGTAAACTTCCACATGGAAAAGAGTAAGTTTTATCAGCCTGGCTGGTCAGTTACTTCTTGAAACAGTTAGGAGCACTAGCTATTCTGTGCTGAAGAAAGCTCCAGAAACTAGGAAAGATCACATTTTCAGGCAAATATGTCCCTCTGCCATTTATCCCTTTGTGCTTTCTGCTTTACTGTGTTTGGTGTCTCAAGGGCTTCAGCCCAGGGTATAAATGAATATGGCTCTTAGAGATATGTGGCTGTTGCAACAAAACTTCAAGGAGGTTTTTCCAAATGAGGTAACAGCAAGTGTATGTGTGTCTTAGTCCAAATAAAAAATGCTGTCAAGAGAGGGAAAGTAGAAATAAGTGCTGTAGTTTTGATCACATCTCAAATGACTTGTGCTGTGTTTCTAATCTGACTGTGTGATCTTGCTTTGATGCCTGTCAGTCTGGTTTGCAGTGGTGCCCATTGAGGGAGGGTTTGAAGATTGAGTTTCTCTCATTAAAGTGTATTAACCTTTGAGCAACTTGTCTTTCTTGCCATGTGATGTCTGCTGCAGAGCAGAACATTTGTGGAGGTTCTCTTTTACTGAATAGGAAAAGGAGAAGTATGGCAATCTTGCACGTTATTTATGAAATATAACCTTGTAAAAGCCTTGTGAAAGTATTGTGACTTACATTCACATCATTATATTGATCTGTCATGAGAGTCCCTTTTCAGGGGTAAACCAGTTTTAAGTAGAGCTAGACCTTGAGGAAATTAGAGGGACTTCTGGAAAAAGTGAGAGACAAAAGTGCTGTTATTAAAACAGTGATCTCTTGATCTCTCATTGTTTGTTGGTAGCATTTTAATCTGTTGTAGTTTTATTTCTTTTTTCCTTACTGGGAAAATTTTCCATCCTGATTTTGTACTGCTTATTGAAAGGAGACACTGTCAGATTCATTGGCAATGCAACTGAGCAGGCACACTTCCCTCCAGGAGGAGCTTTGGCACATTTGTGTGGTGTCTCTGATCCACAGGACTGTGTTCTGCTGCCCTTGAACTGCAGTCTGTAATTCAGGATGACAATGTTGGTGTTGGCACCCTCATTATCTGACAAGTCACCTGGTCCTGCAGCTGTAGTACAGTGGGGTTTTTTAATGATATTTCCCCCCACACACACAACCCATGCTCAATCATCAGTCTCTCATACAATTCCAGGTTTTCCATTTACAGCTAACAGCTAAGAGGAGGCATTTTAGCTCCTCCTTAAGCTACTTGCATTCTTTTCTGGCCTTTCAGATGACCATTGCTTTTCCCCACAGCACGTTGAAAATATGGTTTAAAATTTTCCCCTGCCACTCTAAATCAAGTGTCTTTTTTTCTGTTTCTTCCACGGATAGTTTTTCATGTCTAAATAGTTCACTCTTTTCTTCATTCTCAAGATAAAGGCAGCCTACGAGGAGCTTCATTTGCCTTATTTGCTCCAAGAATCTGGTTTCATGAGTGCTTTTTATTTCCCCATCTTATTATCTGCTTGCTTCTTCTGTTGTTGTCACTAAAACTTTACCATTTTTCCAGTTACAAAGGTGACAGTTTCTTATTTTAAAATTGCTTGTCAAAATGAATGCTGTTTATACAATCCACCAGCATTAAAGTGTTATGTAACAAAATTCTGAAAAAAACAGTTACTTGAAAAAAAGCCCTCTTCATGTTCCTTTGTGTCTGGTATGTCTGCATATATTGTAATCTTCTGGGAGTCCACTGAATACCCCTGTGGGTTATCATAGCATCAGACATGGTCTCTTATCAATACCATTTGACTGAATTTGCAGCCAGGTAAGTTCATGCTGGTCTAGTTTTATTTTGACAATAAACATATGTGTAGCCTTCACATAAAAGCTCTTTCTAGCAAAGAAGCTTTATCACTGATGTGTTATTTTACAATTTTATCTTTTTTTGCAGTAATTCAGATTCTATCCAGTGTCTCTGTAGTAAGCTGCTTGTATTTGAGGGAAATGTGTTTGATCCATGAAGTTGTGATGAAGGCCAAGCTTAGGGAAGAAAGTTGCTAGACTCCAATAGCAGCATGTCTGATCAAGCCCTTGGAAGTTTAGGCAGGGAGAGCTGTTTTCTAGACAAGAGTGTAGAGTGAAGTTTAATTAGTGTTTACGCAGTCTCCTTGGTACTTGGTGCATTGCTGCTGTCTTTAGCTTTGTGCTTTCTGAGGTGAGCCTGGGCTTTTTTTGGCCATTAAGAGCTATAGCTGCAGTGTCCTTCATCTTCGTGACAGGCATTATGCCAGTACATTAATTCTGAAAGCAAGTAAAAAGAAGAAGAAAGAAGGAGACCAAACTCTTCCAGTCACATTTAAATCACAATTTGACCGAATCCTGTTGTTGTGCTTTCTGGGGTATAGCAGATACACGTTTCCCCTCTGAGGCATGTGCTGCCTGAACGTCCTTCCTAGACTGTTTGCTTGGCAGGAAGTGAACCATTAAGAAGCAGAATTTTGAACTCACCTTTATAATTTTGTCACCAGTAGAAAGTGCATAAATGCATAGTTTAAAGCAAAGATCTGCTGTTTATGCTGTAAAAATAAGGTCCTGTCCCTCATCATGGTAGTTATGAATATTGCAGTGTAGTGGCTAAATAATACATTCATAGTTTTTCTTCTGTGAGCATAATTGACTTGCCGAGCAGTTGCTTTGATAATTCTTAACCATATTTTCACCCAAGTGTGTAGTTAATGAGAGCATTATGTGACCTAATCATTTAGCCTTTCACATTAATACAGATCTTGTTTGTAATTCTCTTGATTTTGTTGTTGACCCAATGCTTTGGTTCTGTATTCAAATTATCTTAATTTTAAATGAAAATAGTTCTTGTCTCACAGAAGTCTAATTTCTATGCACATTTGTCTATAGTGAATACTTAGTGGGAGTAATTACTCTCTAACTGCTTGTGCCAGTATACCTCTGGGAGGTTAATCAATCTTGTGCTTTTTAATTGACATAAATAATGTGTTTACATTTATCAATATTTCTTAATTGTCAAGTTATAACTGTGGAACTTCAATAATAAATCATGCCTATGGTTAACTTCAAGCATTAGATTTTTAAGAGTCTCCTTAAGTAGTTTGACATGTAAATTGCTTCTAAAATGATGTATGTATACTCATGGGGGAAAAGGAGAAAAAAATTGGTATGCAAAGTCATGCTGTCAAATACTGCAGAACGGGCCCATTGACAGTAACATACCTTTACCACATGTAGGATATGCTTTATGGGGGAAAAAGGGGAGTAAGTCTTTTCAAACTGCTTGTTTTATTGATAATAATTTTGTGACTATGACAGTACTCATACATTTGTTGTGTCATCCCCAGGGACTTGTCAGGGCTGGGACTTTTTCCATTCTCTCAGCTGTACAGGGAAGACAGAGGACAGAGAGAATTACCAGTTCTACTGCTCCTCTGCAGAAGTTAGCAGTGAGCTGTGGGAGATCAAGGCATCCTGATTTTGATTGTGCATTTCACCAATGTCCTTAAAATACTGAGGTGGAAATCCAGGAGGCTAGCTCTGTTTAATTATAAGCATATATTTAATGACTTGGGTGTACAGGGGACCAAATTATTTGCCCAGATTCACCAAATATGCTTACAGCAGGAATTAAGGCATGATAGTCCAAGTCTTACAACACTATTACACAAGGTATCCCTTCATCATCTACCTCGCTCTCTTCTCTGTCCCCTTTAAACCCAAGGAGAAGTATTCTGAAGAAGGAAATCTGCATAGACAGAAAGCTGGCAGGATGCTGACCACATTGTGTCGGTCTTACCATGTTTTATGGGCTACATCAAAGAGTATAAGGACTAAAAACCGTGCCTAATGAGCAGTGAAGAAAGAAGTTGATGCTGTTTTCTAGGTAGTTGAAAACTAGTGTGAGCACCAGGAACATCAAGGCTGGCTTTTATTTGAAAAGACTAAGTATTAAATATTTTCAGTTTAGTCTAGCAGCCATTTTGTTGACTTCTTGCAAATGTCATAAGTAATAAATTAAACCTCTCCCTCCTTTTTTTGACTGAGACAAGACTGATAAGAAACAGCTATTAAATACAATCACTTTTGGTAAAGTAGTTACCAAATCCAACTGCATTTAAACCAAGTGTGTGTAATCAATCTCTTTTGAAGGGTAAAGCAATTCACAAGACAAATCCATTGGCACTTTCTTTAGTATGGCAGATAAAGTACCTTCATGTTGCATGTAGAGGGCTTTGCAGTAGATTGCTTGTGTGAATAAGTGATATTTAGTTTCAAAAGCAGACATCCTGGGGTGCAGCTGGTATGATGCATTAGCCCAGACACTGCTGCATGGGTTCTGAGCTAGAGATCGTTCCCATCCGTGTCTAGAAAGGTAAACTTGGGTCAGTGTATGAATGTGTGGACGAACACAAGTCTTTAAGAAGTGGTGACCTTTCAGCGGCATTCAAATTTTATTTGTGCTTTTAGTTTCAAACCTACTAAGGTACTTGAGATGTGTATGAAACTAAATTTAGTGTGGCTTGTGTGGTGGGTTGACCCTGACTGGACACCAGGTGCCCACCAAAACTGCTCTATCTCCTCAGCTAGTCATGGGAGAGAAAATACAATGAAAGGTTTGTGGGTTAAGATAAGTCAGGGAGAGATAACTCACCAGTTAGCCCCATGGGCAAACCAGACTCATCTTGGAGAAATCAGTATAATTTATTGCCAATCAAATCAGGAAGAGTAATGAAAAAAAACCCCAAATCTTAAGAACAGCTTCCTTCCACTCCTCCCTTCTTCCCGAGCTTAAAATTACTCCCAATTTCTCTACCTCTTCAGTGCAGAGGCCGGGAAATGCAGGCTGCAGTCAGTTCATCACACATCATCTCTGCTGCTCCCTTCTCCTCAAAGGGGCCTCCTCACACTCTTCCCCTAGTTCACCGTGAGGTCTCTCCAGCAGGAGACAGTCTTTTACAAACTTCTCCAGTGTGAGTCATTCCCATGGGGTGCAGTCCATCAGGAACAGACTGCTCCATCTTGTGTTCCTCACAGGATCACAAATCCTGCCAGCAAACCTATTCCTCTCCACTAGTCCAGAGGTCCTGTCAGGAGCTTGCTCCTGTGCTTCCCATGGAGTCCCAGCCTCCTTCAGGCATCCACCTGCTCCAGTGTGGGGTCCTGCACAGGCTGCAGGAGGATCTCTGCTCTGCTATGGGCCTCCCTGGGCTGCAGGGGCACAGCTGCCTCACCGTGGTCTGCACCACGAGCTGCAGGGGAGTCTCGGCTCCAGCACCTGGAGCACATCCTCCCTCTCCTTCTGCACTGACCTGAGTGTCTGGAGGGCTGTTCATCTCACATACTCTCATTTCTCTCTCCTGGATGCAATTGTGCAGGTTTTCTTTTTTTTCTCCTTAAATATCCCACTGCTGTTGACCTTGACCAGTCATTCTTGGAGCCAGCTGGCACTGGCTCTCTCAGACATTTGCGGGAAGCTTCTGGCACCTTCTTAAAGAAGCTACTCCTGTAGTCTCCCCTCTATCAAAACCTTGCCACAGGCTGTTAGCATGAAGAACATAAAAACTTGTGTGAATTGAGTTCAGAAAAAAATATTTTTATTCAGTGTCCTCCACAAATATATTTAATGTCGTCATAGCCTGAAGTGTAGGTAAAACTGGTTCAGTTGTCAGGTTTTCTGGTATTTTGGAGGAAGATTGAAATAGCTGCTACCAGGTCATCAGGTGGGATGTGTTTTCAAATATAAGTGGGCCTGCTACAGGAAATTTGTGTTTCAATCTTCTTCCTTTTCTCAGACATCCTCCATTGAGTGCATAGTGAGGCTAGTGAGAAAGTTAAGGAGTGTAATGAATATCCATAATGTATATTCTTATAGGTTGAAAAGAGAGGATGACTCTTTTGTTCAGAGGCTAGCTGAGCAGATTGAAAGCAAGTGTTTGGACTTGTGTTCACACATTTATGCTGACTAATATGGGTGCTTGAGAGCTCAAGGTACTCTGGAAGTCACAAGAATGTAAGATACAAAATTGCATAAGGATTCAAGAACATGAGCTTTTTTCCTCTATTACAGTTTTATATTGGAATAAGATCAATAGAGTGTAAAAGTAGAACTTGTGATCGTTTTCATCTTTTGGTAAAGTACAGACCATCTGTGATTCTATTCTTTCCTAAATCTTCAGCTAAAGGGAGAGTAACTTTGTGCTGCTAATATGTGGGGAATACTTTCTTCAGCGAAGCTGAAGAGCTCTGTGGAGCTTCACAGTGCACTTTATATTTTTCACAGGTGCTTAGCATATGCATCTCCTGTTGTAAAGCTGAAAGATTTGGGTAGAGCAGTGATGGGACTTAAGTACCCAGTAACTGTTGCCACATACAAATAAGGAGCCTTTCATAGAATCACAGAATGGTTTGGGTTTAAAGGGACCTTAAAGATCATCTAGTTCCAATCCAAGCCCCCTGCCATGAGCAGTGGCACCTTTTACTAGAGCAGTGAATCTCAGCTGATCAGAACTCGGTGATGGCACTTCTAATTTCAAATGTTTGTAACAGTCTACAGTAAAGAATTTATTTTTAAAAAAACACTGCACAACGTATGCTATTGTGTGCAAGTCAGTAGTCAGTTTATACCTAGCCCACCTGAAGGGGGGAGGATTGATCTGGAAGTAGTGACAGATAATTCAGTCAAGATCAGGTCACATATTTGGTATACCCATGTAAGGTAGTTAAATCCAGCAGCATAGCACATTCGTTTCATCAGTGCTGCTTGATTTTGGATTTTTGTTTTTAACTTTTTTTTTTTAAGTTCTTTATTTGACTTGCTGGCTAAGGCTTTTTAAAATGTAAATAGCAGTCTTGTACCTCTAATACAGAGTGCTGTGAACCTGGGAGGAGAGCCTGACCTACTCTTACGAAACAAAACAAAATTGAGAAAGGGTGGAACATAGGAACGGAGAGATCCAAGGTTTCCCACAGTATAGTAATGGATATGACCTTTAACATTGAGGCCTTTGGATCAAATTTAGGTTGGCATTAGAATTTTCTAATAAATTCCCTGCTGAATCTCAGAGGTTTTTTCCTGAGATTTAATTCAGTAATGTCACAATAAAGCAAGTGCTGTCTGTGCTATTGTAATTGCTCTCAGCAGGCTGATAATGTTATAGCAGAGAAGTACCAGCTACTGGGCTTTTATTCCTTTCTTCAAGCACTCTCCTTCCTACACGCTTGCTCCTCCTGCTCTCAGGTCTACCGTAAGTAGGAAGTGAAGCTGTTTTAAATGCCATTTCCTTCTCATTTTAACACATTTTTATAGTAATTCTTTCCTGAGTCTCTTCAACAAAGGGAATAAAAGTATAGCCTGTTTTACTGCAGAATAATTGGAGGCTTGTATTTCCTTTATTTCATTTTCATCCAAACATACATTAAATTCAGCCTCTTCGGTTCTTAAAAACTGATATTCCTAAACATGCAATGCTTAGTTCATTTTAGCTTAGTGCTTTTAGGGTTGTGGAATAGATCTACAGGTAAATGAGTTTCTCTTAGACACGTAGGGAGAAATACTGAACACCCACAGTACTGTGTTTTGTTAAAAACAATGACAAATCACAGCTCACCACAGTGAGGCAGTTGTAGTTTGGGTTCTATACCACATCTTTTGGAACTTTCAGAAGAGTGTTGTTAATGTTTCTTGTATGAGTGCAAATTTATGCTCAGGATGCTACTGGTAGATCTGTTACTGCTGTATTGGAGGTAAGTAATACCCAGCAGAGTGCTGTAATCATGGTTCTCCCTGAAATTCCATGTGACTGTGAGACATTCAGGGCAATTCAGCATGAGTTTCCAGATGCAACATCCTCCTTTTTGAAATCAGTCTGTCTAAAATGTCAGCTTTCTGTCTGTAGTGGTGCAGCTGTGTGTATCATAGCTGATCCTTTTATAACAAATGAAGAGGTATCTTACAACTCTGTAGCTGGATCACATGATGGGACCATGATGGGCCAGTCTTTTAGGTGTAGGGCTAGATATGCTTCTCTTGACTGTGGACACAAAGTAATACTTAATATTCCTCAGCATAACTGGTAGCTCAGGCCTTTGCTGTTTCAAAGGACCAACCTGGACGAACCATTCTTATTTGGTTTCCAACACCTTAACCAGCTTCAGACTTCCCCATCTCCGCCCTCCTGGTCCATTATCTTCTTGCACTGTCTTTCTCTGAGGCCCAGATTTCTTACCTAAAGTGTCATGCACAGACGTATGTGCATGTCTCCAGCTACATGCAGGCATTGACTGTTCAGTGCCCGTGGCATTCATTGGTGCTAAAGAAACCAGTCTTGGTACTGAAGAAAATTACTGGTGTGGATATTTCACTGCTTATGAGCATAGTCAGCTAACATATGTTCAGTGGAATATGTCCTCTTTCCCACATGCAATTGATTGGAAATTAGGAGCAACAAAAGATATTTTTCAAAGTAGTTCCAGCTCTGAAATGCATACAGCTGTATTCTGCCCACCTTCAAACTCCATGGCAAGCAGAATTGATCATGGCTACCCCAGAGCATGTGGACAATTTTGATATTACATAGTGCTGCTTGCATACTTGTGCTAAATCTGCTTCAGTAATTAAAAACAGCAAATTATGATCTTCAGTCATAACATTTCACCTGCTTGGTTATTGCTCATCGTTTCTTCTTTTTTTTTTTTAGCTGTTTTTGATGTCTGCTCTCAGCCATGGATTATATGGTGCTGGCAGGATGTATACCACAGTGCCAGCATGTTTGATGAACTTAAGTGAGAAAAGCCATCACTTCTGCAGTGTGTGGAGTTTCTCCCAGCCACCATGCAGGCATGTGAAGGGAGATCACTCCTGATCAATAACTGCTCATTGCGTTTTACTTAGGAGATACACATTTTAATTTATATATCCTGCTGCTGCCAGAGGAAACTAATTTCCAGCACCAGAGATGCAACACAGCTACTTTAAAGCAGAATGGTGCTGAGATGCAATGATGTTACTGACCTGAAACACTTCAAAAAGCTTGATTCTGAAGCCTGCTGTGGTTTGAGCTTGCAGTTTCTGAGATAGGTTAACACTGCTCTGAATCATTGTGAGATACGATCAGACTGTTGCTTTCTAAATTAAATAATGAAGTGTTTATGTGTGAGAGTTCCTACTGTAATTGGTAGTCAGACTGTGCTTTGAAAAGATCAGAATCTACATCACATGATGGTAGGATCTGGAATTTATTTTGCAAACTTGACTTTTAGTCATAGAGACATGAAGTCTTCCAAAGTCAAGGTTTGATTTATAATACTTTGTGTATTAACTGTAGCAACAGGAGTGAATAATCAAATAGCCCTTTGGGTAGCATGATTTTTTCAACTAAACTAATAATCTGGTTTGAGTTATTTAGATAAAAGCTCCTGTGTTTGAGAGAGACTTTCACTTAATTTTCCTGTAGATCTCAACTGTGAAGAAGTGGTAAGTTTCTTTGAAGGATTTTGATAAAGCAGCAAAAATGAAACCTATCATCCTTGCCAGTTCTTGGCAATTTGCATGTATGAGTTGCCATTGCCCCGAGACTTCTGAAGAACTGTATGAATTGTAATAGCATTTGTGAATCAGTCTGCTTTCAGATGTCAAATGGCACATGTTTAACACTTATTAGCCTAGATATAACATTTTAAAATCCTGCCACTCTTGCAAAAAATTCCAGTTCCATATACCAATTTTATGCTGGCTATTAGAATCATACCTCAAACTGCTCAATGTGGGTTATGGGATATCCCAGCATGGGATATGAATTCAGTGGTAAAGAAAACTCACTGCAGTCAACATCTGGTGTTTTTTTAAATCGGTGTTTTTTTTAATCAGTGTTTTTTAAAATTTCTAAGCAGACTATCCCTTATTGTGGTAAATAATAGAAAGGTTCATCTCCCTTGCACAGAAAGTAAGAGTTGAGTAGATTGGACTGTGATATTTTGTCCTGAACTTTAACCTGTGATATTATTACACTATTTATAAATGTTCCTCTCTTTACTACTCTCAGTCTCTAAAGTGTGGTGTTCTCAGCTTACTACTGTGAACCCATCAGGTCAGAACACTTTTGTAATAAAAACCATTATATACTTCCCAGTCCCATCTAAAATTTTTCAAAGAACTGAGAACTTCATATCGTGATTCAACACAACGAATCTTTCAGTGCCGTTTCTTTGGAGTGAAAATAGGGGCATTTCAGATTTCTATTGGTTTTCTTTTTTTATAGTGTTGGATAAGCAGGACAGTTGGTAAAAATCACATTGAGGGGGGCAATGGAAGTTCTGTGTTACTGAGATCCATTCAAGCAGTATCTGTTCTGGAAATATTTCTATATTAAAAGAATCAATTGTTTGTATTTCTGATTTGGAAATGCTAGGGGTTTGAACAGATAAGGCAAGCTATCAAGTCCTGATCCACTGGACTTTCACATTTGGTTTCATGGCATGACTGTTAATCCTGGGATCAGTGGAAGGTGAAAAGCAAATAAAGCTGTAAACATTCACATACTGCAGAAGACTGCATACGGAGGTTTTATCTCCACTGGAGTTGGCCTTGCAATTCTTCTCATATCTTTAATGGGTATGAGTAGTCTGTACTTATTTAGGTGCTGTGCTCTCCTTTCTTTTGGGTGCTCTATGTATGTGCTCATCCACCTCCAGATGATTTTAAATGTTATTCTTCTTCAATCCATGTTTTAAAAGAGGAAGTATTAAAAAAAAGCCAGAAGAGCAACTTAGGGTCAAAAGAAGACTTCTATAAGAGGGAAGACTGTAAATCCTTAAATAGGAAACCACATCTGCTCTGATCCAACTGGCTGTTTTGCCAGTCTGTGTCTCTGGGTCACATTTGTATTGGTTTTGGAGCAAATAAGAAAACAAGTGCTAAAAACTCCAAGAAGAGAAGCAGCTGATGACATTTCTGGCATTAGTTTTCCTGCTCTCTATTATCATATCCAGGAGACTGTGACTCAAATGATGCTAAAATGCTGTTTCCAATATCCCATTGAGATAAAAATCACACCCTTAACAAAAAATCTGTGTTGTACTGCGTTAATATACTAGGCCACTTCTAGAAACATGTATTTTTTCAAATTTCTAGATGAGATTCAGATTTTGGAGGTATTAGCCTGTTTTGAAAGCCATTATTGTTCTTTACCTGATTGTGAAAGCAACAGGAAAGTTTGAGAGGCAGGAATGGAAATATCACTTTTCAAAGATTTGTTTGGATTGTGATACTATATATTTAGAATTAAGCATTTCCTTGCTATTGTAGTAAGTACAAACATGCACTAAACTTGTGGTTTCTAGGAATATTTCATCTGTTCTTGTTAGCAAACTGTCCTCCTGTGCTATAGGTATGAACACATGTATTTTGGCTTGTTTCTACCATTTGTTACTAACGGAACTAAAATGCAAGAAACTGTCAGTTATATATCAGGAGGTACAAGATAGGCAGGAAAGCAATTCCAACTGCATGTGTCAGTGAATGATCCCAAAAGTACAAAACAGTGACTATGCAATTTATGGGACTGCTCCCCCCACCTTGACAGTTTTCCTGCTTCCCTGCCCTGCAGAAGGCTGCACTCCTCACATGGTCCCACACCTGCTCTCTCCAGCACTTCTCTGGAGGGAAGAGGGAGCAAGTTGTTCCTCTACAGTTAGAGCCAGCCAGCGTCTCTGTATCCCAGGGCTTGGGCATGGGATGTTGAGGGCCTGTACCGTGCACAGGTGGGAAGGATGAAGAGGATGTCAGCACCACTTTGTATTTTGCACATGGAATGCCCTTTCTTGACTCCCTGTATGATGAACTTCTTGTTCCCACAGGGACCACACCAGAGGAATGAAGGAAATTCCCCCTCATGACAGCTCTACCTTGCAGGCTACTTGACACCTAGAACCATAAATCCAAACTATGTAATAGTCTTACAATGTTTAGTGATTTCATGACTTTTTTTTGTAGGGATGTTGTGCAAGATTCAGAATTTTTTCTATCTAAAACATATATTAGGGGTTTTGGCTGTAATTGTTTACAGTATTTTGTCAGCTTGTTATCTTTACAAATTATTAGTAATGTTATTTGATTGCATTAACCATTAGCTAAACTCAGACTCTCTTTTCATCAGAAGTCTTTTGGAAAACAATGATGAAGGCATGTTATGCATTCTTCTCCCCAGGATTTTCAAAAGCATTGTAAGAGAGGGTTATGTGTTTGCTGCATAGCCCATTCTCATGGGATCACATTTCTTTCAAAGCTGTCTTTGAGCACTTAACTAAAAGGCACAAGCAGGTGTTATTGTAACATTCTTCTTAATAAACAATTTGAGAGGTTTTTTATCCATGGTACAAATAGCTGTTGGTGTAGTCTTTTCATTTGAAAGATTGAAACCCACGTGTAAGGACAGTGCTTCTGTGACACAACTTCAGATTAACTGTAGATATTTTTGCAGTAACCTATACGAAATGGTAGTCACCATTTAGTGAAAAAAAGAGGATGCATGGAGAGCAATGTCATGGCTAGAAGACTATGACACTGGAAAAAAGGTCTGTCCTGAGATTAAAGAAAACATTTAAGTAGCATTAATGAAACTTAGCAAGGTTAAAGTAGTGTAGTCCCTTTGCCTATAACTGAGTTACAAAGCAGTGTCTATTTATGCTTATTGTTTTTCAGATATCCAAGAAACTTGCAAAGGTTATGAGGTAATCAAAGACAAGAATTTTTGAAAAATGACCTCTTAATTCTGGTTCTGCCACATACTTCAGTCATGTAGAATATCATTTATGCATTTTATCTTTACTTGTTGTCTTAGATTATCCCTTTTTTAAAACAGGTAATTCTTCAGTTGTACATATAACAAAGTTGGTTTATGGCTCACTTCATATGAAAATGCTTTTTCCTGTGGGGTGCCATTAATACATTTTTTGTTTAGGAAATGAGTTTTAGATTATCAGCTTTACTTTAGAGAGTTTGCAGTTGTTTGGAGTCAAAGTTGCTTTGAGATATTGTGAATAAGAAGGAAATTAAAGCATTGTGAACCATACTGTTAAAAGAATGAACAGTATATTACAATTACCACTGCGCAAATAGTGTCAGGCTGGAAATGTTTTTCATCTCCAATTGATCTCACATGTAAAGCTGGTTTTGAGTTGACCTCAATCAGAAGGGACCTGTATTTTGCCTCCATACAATGTTCTGTACCTGAGGTTTCTGTACTTCTTATCAAAGAACGCTGTACACTTGGGCATTAAGTATCTGTCTAGGCTGATTATTGAGTACAAGTAAAGTATATTATGCCTCTGCAGAAAGTTGAAGCTGTCCTTTTTCCCACCAATTTAGCTTTCATTGCACTAAGAGGATCTTAAAGTGTTCGCTGTTTATATATCAGTTTTTCAGTATATCTCTTTGTATTGTGTGTATGTAAGGGGCAAGTGATCTTTTGTAAACAAAATTTGGTGTTTAAATTTTATTGATGGCACATTACAATAAATTCTTCTGAATTTGATAGTTTTCTGGATTTTTTCTGCTTTTGTTAGAGTTCGGCTGTTCATGGGTTTTGGGGGAAATTTGTTGTGGTTTTGGTTTTTGGGGTTTCTTTCTGCTATGCCCTTTATAAGTCATATTTTCATTAATTGTACTTAACATGCTGTGTCAAGACACCTACAGGACTGGAACATTTTTTAAATCCAGGGGCTTTTTATTCTTACTATTTGAGCTTCACTGAACACTTAAAAAGTATTTTAAAGCTGCAGCAAATTTTCTGTAGTTTTAGAAAAATTTATTTTGGTTTTTGACAGTAATTTTATATGTCTGGCTATGAAATTCCTCCAACTTTCTATGCTGGGTGTCTCCAACACCCTAATATGGTGTAAATAGATTTAGGAAGTGGTGTATGTACTAGAGATATCTTTATTTATCAACAGAGAAATCACATCTTAAAAAATATTCAGGAAAATTAGTGGATCTTTTTTGAAGGAATATAGAAATGGTAAGGTGACAGAAAATGACAGAAACATTTTCTGTTTCTTTGGAAGGGAAGCCTAAATGATTGGCTTAACAGAAAAATTAATATTGTCTGCTTTTTCCTTTAGAGAAGCAAAAACCCTTTGTAATCTTTTTTTAGGCTACATGACATTCTCCGTTCTCAAAAGACTGACTCTTTGCTGTCCTATGACATCCCGATATTTAGCATACTAGTGAGACTCTGAATTCTTGTAGACCCAATTATGGAAAGTCAGGTAAGTGGCATTTTTCTTTATTATATTGCACAGCTTTTAAGTGATACACTCTTGCTCTACAGATACACTGTAAAACTTACATAGAAGAAAAGCGCAATATAATAATATTAAAAAGCCACTTACCCACCTTACTATTTGTGCAGCCAATTTCGTGGCACCTTCCATGCATTGTGTGGTGGGCATGAAGCCCCTGTACAATGTACACTGGGACACACAGCTGGTTGAGAACTGGGCCAGTCTGTCATTTGTGTATCTGAGGCACCAAAGGACAAACACGGGGGCAGCTGTTACTCGGCTTTTGAGCACTGAGAACACTGTTATTTGCTTTGGTGCTCTTTGACCACTGATGTTCAAACTCAGGTTTTCTAAAGGCTGGAGGCCAGGAAGGCCAGGTGGCATAGGCTGGAAATAACTGCAAAGCTATCCTGACTTGCTAGTGTCAATACCCTTTTCCACTACCATATCAACAAGCATCATCAGTGACTCACTTAGCTTACAGAACTAAATGCTGCTCTTAACAGTAGTGTCTTGAGGACTTTGGTTTTGGTTTTACCTGTGCTCCAGTAACAAAGAAACTTTACAACAAGGGCTACGACAAACTGAGGATAATGCTATTGTATAGCTACACAAGGAGCTAGGGACCTTGAGCAGAAATAATGTTACATAGTTTTATTGTTCTAGAAACAATTTCCAAATACCAGTATTGTTTAAAAAGCAAATTCTATATCTCTAAATGATGCAGAGCAGAAAAGAAATGTTTAATTTGATCATGGTATGTGCTTGTCAAACCTGTCAAAAATTTCCATTGGTCTCTCTCTAAAATAATCATGTGACTGCTCTGTGGTATATGTGCTACAAATTATTTTTCGTGCAGAAAGTGACATTTAAGTAGTACTTAGGATAGATTTCTATCCATATTGGCTTTCATATTTCAAGCATATTTGTTCTAGCCTTAGTTTTTAAGACCAATGTATTTTAAATCTTTTTTAAAACAAAAGGTGTTTTAATTTCTGGGTGTCCACTGTATCCCCTACTTGATCTAGGAAGAATCTTGCTTATACTTTGTGGAGAAAATACTGCTTTGGGAATAGATAAACACTGTAATTTCAATCAACATCCCAACATCATTAATTTTTCTGAAAACCTTTGCAGTTTAAGAACGGAGATTTGACTAAAACAACTCCTTAGTCTTAGCTGTTGTAGCATCACCACTTGCCATAACAAATGAAAAATAAAGTTCTGAACATAAAACAGTAGTGGATCCATAAGGTTACACCAGAGGTAAAAGTTGTAATTCCTAAGTTGTTTCTACAAAATTCTGCCTTTTTTTTTCTTTTTCTTCTCTCCCCTCCCCCACCAATGGAAGTAGAAGTTAAGGTATACTCTTGAGCTTCAGTTTGTGGAAAGCTGTGCATGTTTCATCCCAGCTGCAGAGAAAGCTTTGACAAGGCAAGAAAACTGTTTTAATATCACCTTCAATGCCACCCTTGCCTGTCATAATGAGAAAGATGCCTGTTTGGTGACTGCTTTTTCCCAGCTCAAGCCAGCTGCCTCCAGCTAGACCTTTCTTTGGGAAGATCAATCACCAAATTGCATATATATCTCTTGGGAAATTCATTGTGTGTGAGCAGGAAGCACAAACATCAGTGAAAATTCCCTATTTCAAATTTTTCACTGACTTTGAAAGATTTCCTAGTCATCCTGGTAATATTTAACAACCATAAATAAAGAGCCCTCTTTATAACTTAAATAAACAGCAAAGCATTTTTATTAATTATTAGGCATGAAAACAAATCTTTTTTCTCATATCTAGGATTGGTTCTCTAGATAAGGTTATAAGGATGTTGTCCTGACAATGTAGGTAATTGATGATACAGCCAGAGGTGTAATTGTTCTGTGAATAAAGAGAAGCTTTTAGCTTCCAGGGATACAAAGTATTTTTCATGAATATTAAGTAAACTTTAATGATTGAAGAAAAGAGCAAAGTGGAGGACAGTCGTTTATATCCTGTCTAAACTGGCCTACAGCCATGTTAATGTTTATAACAGATTTAGAGCATAGCTAAAATAATAGTAAGGATTTCCTCCTCTTTTTCCATGCCTTTTCCCCCACTATTTAAACATATATGTAACTAAAGGGGTGAAGGCTATCTGCTTAGTCACTGTAATTTACAGGAGACATTAAAGAAAAATGGAAAGTAACTCTAATCACTGCTGTTTGAGAAGTAGTGATAGATGGCAATTGAATGATTTGAGGCTATTAATTGCAATGAGATTATACTAGTTGAGATACCTCTGATGTCAGGTGCTTGAAATAGTAGTTATTTCAAAGACAAATTGGATTATAAATTATTAGTAAATCCGTACTGAGGTGATTAAACCCACTTACAAGCTGTCAAATGTGGGTACTATTTCAAGTTGTAACTCCATCATTTGTATACTGGAAAGGGAGTTGAGGTAAATTTAGAGGTTATATGGGAATATGTGAAGTAACTAGTTACTTTTGAGACTGAGCATTTCCTGTGCTTTCTACTCCCTTAATGAATTTTTGTTCAGCCTTCAAGTTTTTGTAGACCACCACTGGCCTTTTCATCTGACTGGAAGATGCTCTGGGGAGGAAGGAAGCTGCTTCTCTAAGGCGGACTTACTAACTTGCTTAACCACAGGGGGGAGATAAAAACCAGCAGATCCATGCAGCCTTCACACAGGTCACAAATACAATAATGGCATCCTTGAATTTCCACTCCGGGATCTGCCGTTGCCAGACAGTACTGCCTTCAGTAAAGCAATATTTTTTTTCCAGGACGATGAAGAAAATATATTGCACTGCGTGGGTCTTCTTGGTAATACCACCCTGTGTCATTCTTCTTATCATTAATCAAATGTTGCTTATTGAAGCAGATACAGGATTGCTTAATGGTTTGGTATTGCATTTATTGAACTTTAAGGAATGACAAATGGAAACAGTAGAAGCTGAGGAATAGTTCAATAGTTTAAAAAAATTCTATCAACTTGTTCGTGTAGCTACTGAATTTCATCATGTGTTTATGCTCTCACATGCACATACAAACACTTAAAGGATTCCAATCCCCTGCACAATATAATAAAACAAAGCTGAAAGGCTGAAGTGTGTACATTCAAAGCAGTGAAGGGAAAAAAAGCAAGAGGACATCTTGTTCCATTTATCTTCTCCCATCAATGCTGTTTTGTTCCAAGCTTGAGGCTTTCTCATCAATATGTGGATATTTGTAGGAGGATGTTAGCAGATCAACAGGCATTTTGGATGACTATTTTTTACTCTTCACTGTTTTACATGAAAAGTATGGTTCAGTCATTACAAAACTTGGCATTCTAGATATTCTGTTATATGTGCTATTAAAAGTGCAATCATCCATGGGAAATATTCCCTAAAAATGTTCTGTTGGTAACTAAAATAATAAATAGCTGTGGTTTATACAAAATAAAACCTCTGTGATGGGCATCACAGTTCCTCTTGCATGCCCTGGGCTGAAGCTAGGATTCAGGGGCAGGAGGGCTCCTGTTTTCATCCTGCTTTGATTTTTGTCCTGTGGTATTTCCGGTTTTATTCGCTTTTAGCCATTTCTTGTACTTGAGGAACAATTCTCTCCACCTCACTCCTGCTGAGTATCTGAAGTTTGGACTCTGCTCAATCGCTGCAGCAGTTTGCTCCATTTTTTTTTCATTTTGCTTCTCTGTCAGTGCTCAAAAAGTGTTCCTCTTTTGGTGTTGTGACTTGTGGCCTACAGTGACTTCTTCCGTTCCTCCCTGGGGCCCAGCATTAGTCTTTCCTCTGCTGCTTGTAAAAGGCAAGGTCACCTGGCTGCTGCTAGGAATATCCTAAGCATGCACAGGACATGTTGGCTCCTTGTCCAGAGATCACGGGCATCAAACCACTTCACAGAGCTGTCTGTGAGTGATGCAATATTTAGCAAACTTCTAGAGATGCTGATTGCCAGGAAGCTCCAAGATCCCCCCTTCACATAGGCTCTTTCCTCAGGCTGCCCACTGCAAATGCATGTAGGGCAAGTTATTAAAAGAGATTATCACTCTTTGATGTTTAAAGAGATGTGATATTTGTAAAAAAATTCATAGCCCACCCTCATTCCTCTATTCAACTAAGAAAATAAATCTATTTCAATATCACTTATACTCCCATGCCTGCCTGCAGATGGTGCAACATGTGGCTGCTGCCTGTCTTTTTTTGCTGGAGGGACTTACAGCATTTTATGTCACTTTTCTTGCTCCATCACAGAAACTCCTGATTGCATCCTCGCTCCAGAATCTTTTAAGCTGAAGAGGAAACATCAACTATCAGTCATACCTTTACAATTTGGTGTTGAAATGGAAGTCTGATGTCCCTGGAAGCTGAGTCATTTTACCAGTGGTCAGCTGAGGAAGGGGTATCAGAATTTCATCCCTTCTTTTTTAACCTTGCTCATATTTTCCTTAAAGCTGTACAAATGTTAACACTCAGTTATAAAGTGAGTAGTATAAATGGCATTTCAGTTAGGAAAAGACATGTTGGAGCATTATGCTTGATTCAAGTGAGTAATAACACTATATATGATTTGAATGTCTTTTCTTGTGGGTAAGGAAAGAGCTTTCGGCTTTTTAATGTCTTGTCTTTTAAATTAAAGCAAAAGTTAATTGCCAAAGCCATAACAAGAATTGTAACAGAGGTTTGCTGCTACCCTGCTCTATCTCACATGGCCACCTCCCCCTGTTTAACGTGGGTGTAGCAGGCTGTCTCACTGCAGGTGAGGAGCTCTGAATCAGCACTTTGTGCTTGCTTGGAGCCACAGTAGTGTAAGGTGTGGCTGTAAATACAATCCAGCAGGAAGGGCAAAGCCAGCTGAGAATTTTGGTCTTAAGATAAAGCTCCTTTCCCTGTAGCACATCGTTTGTCACTTAGGAAGCAGTTGTAGGCTAAACTGAGAATGAAAAGTCATCTTCCAAAATAAATACAGAGGACAAAGTGAAGAAAAGTGTATATCATTCTTACCACGAGAGGAAAGTAATCACAGCGATACTTTTGTTTTCTAAAAATGGATTTGAAGGGTGCCTCCTCCACATTAGGCAGTTCCCTGAACGATCATTTTTAGTCTATTTTTGCATGTCTGGGATTAAGAAAAATATTGTTCCTCATATATAACTGTTTGTTCTAGTACACAAGGTTAGCTGCCTCTTCAGAAAGCTTTGATGTAGAACAACAAGATGGCACAAGTTATATATAGATTTCTTTATGTGAATTCTGACAAATGATTGCTGACCTTGTGAAGAAGCATGTAAAAGAGAAATTTTTTGTATTTGTTGTCTCCTCTGCAATGACTATCACACAGGTAACATTCACACAGGCAGATGTTCCTATTGATGCCCAGGCTGCTGCATCACTTTTTGGGTGGCAAATGCTTTTAAGAATGGGGAGAACTGTGTGTTCCTTCACCAGCCACTTACTCCTTGCTATTATCTGGCATTCATCAAAACCATTGCCAACACTGAGCTATAGCTGATGAAGTTTTTAATAATAGGTGTGCAAGCCACCTATAGTTATTACACCACAGGTATTGATGTTTCATTACCTGCTGCTACCACCTCATGTATGCCCAGTGACCCTTACAGAAGCAGGGTCAGTTTCTCCACAAAAATATTTTAATCTTTTGCAGTTGGTTATTGTTTGTGCGTGGATTTGGTTTTGCGTTACTGCAAGAAGTTTTGTGTTTCACTTGACTGTCTGGGTCCACATCTACTGTGTTTAGATCTCAGTTTCGCTCTACAGGTGGTAACAGTGGCATTCTGCTGTCTAGAGTATGCCCAGAAGTAAACAGCAGTTTTCAGTGAAGCCTTCTGGTTTACCCCATTCTTTTTATTATTATGAACACAGTTATAATGCATCATAGCCAAATTAATACATACATGCTGTTTTAAGTCAGCTTTACTTTCGGCAAAAGAGTTGTAGTAACCCTTTATATCTGAGAAAATACCTAATAATAGAACTATAATGTGAAGCAAAATATGCTTCAGATTTGACTGGGAACAAGTTGGGAGATCTGGTGTGGCATTATAAGTTGCCTTGTGATCATTTCTGGTTGTAAATTGATGGAGAATTCTTCACAGTAATCGTCATTGTGTTGGCATTGCAGAACTGCTGTGACAGTGAATTGTGATTTTTAAGAACCACATTGTTACATCAAGGGGATCATTACAGCTGAGCAATCCAACCAAAACACTCTGAACAAATGAAACTGCTTGTTTAACAGCACGCTGCCAATCAGTGCTGTATAACTACTTCATGTTTCAGTGTGCAAAGGCATCTCTGAGGACCGAGGTATTAGGCAGAAAAGTAGCTTGAGAGAAAGACTCAATCTGATAGTTGCTGGACAATGTGGGTAATGTAAAACTCAACCTAATGCAGTTGTTTTGTTTTCTGCATGACAGCAAATTAATTGGACATGTCTGTTAGGTAAAGTAAGAAACCAGAAAAGTTTCATTTAATGGGATTTTACCCGTACTAACTGGGACAGTATTCAGTAATTATCTGTACTTTTAAAAAAATTCTCAAGCACAGCAATTTATTTTCTTAAAAAGACATGCAAGTGTATAAAAATATTTTTTTTCTTTCTTTGATACTGTATGTTTGCTGCTAAAACAAAGTTCTCTCAAGGAATAATTGATTTATAAGACTTACTCTATCTTTAGTATGAGATTATTTTGTGTTAGTTGATGTTATATTGATGCTAGCAAAAATATTAGCTTGAAAATCAGAATTGAAAGAAAATAGGTATCCCTGTAAGTTTGGTGCTGCACATTACTCATAATGGTAAAGAAATTCAGTTACTACGAAATTATTTAATAAAGTATGAGTTTATAGTTGCCCTGATTAATATTCACTTTCTATATTTTTAGGTGACCTCTAGCTTTCTTTTTAATTAAGCAATGGATAGGATATTTTCTTTTCCAAATACATAGGTGAACAACAGAAATAGCTATTATACCTGTTGCAGTGGATTATTTTCCTTTATTTGACTGGAAGTATATTGCTGAAGCTTGCCCTTTGTGCCTGGGTCTCCCTTGGTCCATTGTTGTTTACACTTTTCATCAGTGTCCGCAGGTCTGGGATCACTCACTGATTAGACTTTTGGGGGAAACTATGATGTGTTCAAGCTTCTGTCATAGCTGAGAGTAGCCCAGTCAGCATCTTCATGCTGGGTTGTAAGTTAATGAATTGAACATACAGAAGAAGGAAAATGGAGGAAATCTTAAAAATCTTTCTTATGCAAATATTTGGACATTATCACATTTCTGTAATTTTCTCCTGCAAACTGTTTTGTGGAGTTGAGAAGGGAAAGTAGCCTGTGTCTACAGTATGAAGAGCAGGGATCTGTATTTGTATCTTGTTTTGCAGGCAGAGCTTCCCTGTTTGGGGGCACAAGGAGTCTCATACAAAGACAGAACATGGCAGAAAATCCTGTGGAGAATGCAGTACAATTTTGGGGAAATAATCTGATGTGTTTAATACTTGCTGCAATTAAATGGTCTTTCAGAGCAATGATTAATGTGGAATCCAGAGGTTCACTGTGGGAACTGTTTCTTTCACATTTACACAGACAAGATTGATTGGAACTGAACTGTATTTATATGACAGAAGTTCTAAAAATACAAAATGTGCTGTAAACCTTGTGTAATTCAGCATATCAATGTCAAGTCATCTTTTGTGACTTTGGGTTAACATTTTTAACATCGTTTTAACATGCTAGCAATTCTGTATTTTATTCTATAGGGAGAAAAAGAGAAAAGAGGTGCTTTCTGGTCTTGTGAATTATATACTGCTAGAATCAGAAATCTCTCCTAAGTCTGACTTCCATAACAGATTAGAATAGCAGTGTCTCTGGTCTCTTGGGGCTTCCAATTATGATTTTTTTTAAGTTTACTGATCTAGTATTTGAGGCAATATAGAGTTCAGAAATGCAGCCCATCAGCAGTTTGCCGAATTCAAGTTTCTGCCTGCAGAATATTAAGGAAGTATGAATGAAGTTTAGTAAAATATATTGAGGCGTTCTGCAGCTATATATTGCTGCTGTAAAAATATTACAAGTATTTTGTAGAAAATAAAAGGCTATCATCCTATTAAAATGAAATAAAATCTGTCCTAAAATTCATAAACAAAATCTAATTATGAATGCCAGTATATGAAATTAAGTGAAGGAAGTAGTAGTGCAGTTTTTCAGTGCATCCTTTTTAGTGATTTTGCCATACAGAAAGTACAAAGGGAGAGGCAGCATTAGAAGATGCAAGGCAGAGTCTCCTCTGGCTATCCTTTGTTCTCCAGCACCTCTCCAAGGCTCTTACATATTCTGCTGAGACAGACTGGTGTGTGGCTGCTTCATGGAGGAAGTTCATTTTGAAAATGAGATGTTAAAAGGAAGTAGTTCACAGCTGCTGCTTTTGGAGAGGAGGAAGCCCTGTTAATAGGAGAAATGATGAAAGGAAGGGAAGACTTAAGGGCACAAGGGTAAAGGATGAATTAATGGATAGAACAAAACAGAGTGGGAAAGGAAAAATAGTTGTTGCTGCATTCCTTCAGTTTTTCAAGATTTTCAGCTCCCTGGTATTATTTATGTGGGTTTGACCAACATTACGTAGAAAGAAAAACCAGAGAGATGCAAGTCTTTGCTAATTAGTGTCCGCCTAAGAAATAACCTACTTTTTAATTATGTTTCTATTTCTTCTAGGCTGCTGTCCTGAATATGTCAGCTTTTACCACCTCCTTTGTAAATTATATGCCCTGATGTCAGGCAAAAGAATGTAACCTGTTTTATAGTTGATGATTTGACATAGATACAAAATCACATCAGTGTTACAGAGACAGTTTTCAACCTGTGGTAGTTGTACGTATTCTGCCCTTCCTACCATTGTACAAGACATGTTAAATCAGAGCAGGTTCTTTAGGATCAGTTTTGTGTCTCGGCTTGAAAGATTTATGTTGATTTGGTATACAAGTGAAACAAAAAAAGAAAGACTCCACCAGGAATTTTTTTGTGCTTTCCCCCCTGTGTAATTAAGGTCTTGTGCTGATTTCACAGTTCTGCATATTGGTGTTGGTCAATGGCAGTAGCTCTCTCAGAAACCAAGGGAAATTGATTTTTTTTTTAAATAAATTAAATTGTTTGGCTGAAGTGTCCAATTAGCACCAGTCCAATTACAAGATATCCTTGTGCAGAAAAGCAGGAAGCAATACATCTTGCTTCCTAAGAAGAAACTTCATTTTATTTTTAATCAGTGTTATTAAGGAAGACTTCCTTGGGAGCAGGGTTCACTGAGGGTTTGTTCATTATCAGCTCAAGGTGAAGCCAAGGGGAACCTTTCCTATTTCATACCAGAATTGATTTTTTAAAAAGAATAAATAACAAGTGCATGCACAGGGGGTGAATGCATGTATTAAAAAGTGGAGTTGCCACTGGTAACACAGCTGATTTCTTTTGTTGGAAAAGTCATTGTTCATTACTTACCTGAAGTGAAAGGTTAATGGCCTGTAGCAATCTGAAGAAACCCCTACAAAAATGCACAGCAAGGATCTAATGTTGTTATACAATAGTGCTGTCCACGTACTTTTCCTCAGGTAAGACAGACACAGAAGATAGTGCTTGCTGTTCTAATAAATACACTTCATGAAAAGAAGTACCCAGTATACTGGAAAATGAAAAGGTCCCTGCTATTGTCAAACAGACGGCTGTCACCAAGGGCACAAATTTTACTCTCTTTACTGAGGTTTGCAAAACCTGCTGGTTATATTTTGTAGAGAACTGCTGAACCTTTCCTTAAAAAGCATTTTTGATGTACTAAAAGTAACTTATTTTGTAGTGTGCCTGTGGCTTTAATTGCTTTCTAAATAGCTTAAAACTGTTAACTTTGGCACGCTTCTTTTTTCTTGCAGTTTGAACACAATTAAAATTGAGATCTTATTTAGTATGTTTGATACTGAGGTATTATGAAGAATTTTGTTGGCTCTTGAGCCCAACTCAGGCACTTCAGGGAGATCAATGAGGCACCTCACTGAGACGCACCTATGATGTCAGATTAAGCCAAGTCACTCAACAGCTCAGGGGAGAAAATGCAGGGCAGAAAATACAGTATTGTGTTTCAAACCAGAGAAGAATTTAATGGATATAGACTGCAACCATTGGTCTGTCATTGAAGAAAAACGTTAAGCTGGCACTGCCTCTGGAAATGGCAGTGCTGCCTGGTCCCTTATGTGTGTGTAAGTAATTAGTGTGGTACTTGGGAAAGGGAGTCAGGCTGGCTAGGAAGCAGGTTTTTCCAGGCAGGTACCAGAGTGGTGGTGGGTAGCTTGTCCACTTCCCAAATCACTTCACCTAAAAGCTGTAGAGATTTTGGTGTCAGCAGGAACAGAAAGGGCAAGAGAAAATACAGGAAGAGGTATGACTGCTTCTTTTGAGTGACAGGCATAAGCAGTCACAGGATAAGATGTGCATCAAATGAAAGTTGCTGATTTTTAAAAGCTGTGGAATATCATCCCTCATCTTCTAAAAGATGCAACTGAAGCTTACTCAAAGGTATCCAAAGAGTAGTAGTGCTGGTGCAAGCTCTTTCAACATGGGGTTGGTTTCCTGATGACAGCATCTAAGCAGCCCCCAGACCAGAGGGTGAGTCCCTTACGAGGGGCTCATGGCAGAGGGGCAGCCCATGGAGGGCTGCACTGCTGCAGAGAGAAACCTCAACCCAGCCAAGTGGGTGGGGACATCCTCAGGGCCATGACTTCTCAGGATATAAAGATAATAACAGGCAAGCAGTCCCCAATGCTTCTGACTAAGAATTCTGCCAGCGCTAACTTGAAATAAGTGAAGCCACGTATTAAATCATTAGAACTTTTCTTGCAGCACTCAGATTTTCCTTCCATGCTGACCTGTCTCACCTAGACCATAGCTTGAGAAGAGTTAACGTTGCATATTAAATATATATCAGCAGTTTCAATTTATTTAGTGCCAGGTGCTGCCAAAACATCTTTTTTGTCAATGATATTAGCATAGGCATTGGAAAACTGTGTGAAATTACTTTTTAGTCTGCCCCTACAAGCCGATAACTGAGTGTTGCATAAATCTCGGTCTGTTTGAACCTAAAATTATTGCTTTAGTCTAACTTTTCCATATTGATTAAGAACTTCTGCAAGGCACAGATCTTTAACTTGATTTCGTGGAGTAATATTTGATGAACCTACAAATTTTGACCATGTCACTTAATAGATATACATGCTTTCCTGACATAATCGAAAAATTTTGAACCCAGTTGTCTACCCCCTTTTTGACACATACGTTCCTCCCCAGTCTTCTTCTTCAGCATCCTCTTTTCACTTACTATAAATGGTTCCTTACTTCCTGATTGTTGTTTTTGCTTAATTAGTTACAGAACTCACTCTACACGTGTTTAAACTTTGTTGCTGTGCAGAGAGATGGGGTTGGAAAGAGCTTTGAGAGGGTAGACCAAGGAGAGCAGCTGAGCTAAGTCTGATAAAACAGAACCTTCTGGTGAAAGTTGCTGCTACCTTGGCTGAGGTGCAGCAATCAGCTGCAGGGGCATCCCCATCCTGCTGCAGTGCAAATAAGAACTACTGGTACCTAAGCAAGCTTACTTGATTTTGCATCATGATGGACTAGGAGCACAGCCGCAGTCAGTTGCTCTACGTCAGCTGAAAGGTTAGAACTTCTACGCCACTCTGACGTGTACTTACAGTTGTCAGGCCACGTGTTGTGGCTGAAAATGCTTCTTGGAATTGGCTGTGTGAAAAAGCAGCATGTAAATTAGCTTTGGGACAGGTCCTCAGTGACAAAGGTTGTGTGGTGAAACTGATTGGCATAAGGCAGGGAAAAAAAATACAGTTCTTATGCAGGGAATAGTGAGGAAAACTGCAGGCTTGCTCAGCACCACTGCAGTTCACAAATACATCTCTACCAAAGCAAGTGAATACACCATTTGTGTGTGATAGTTGCATTGTACAGAATTGCCCTTCAGTTGTGTGTGAGGTATGTATTAGTTTTGGTTTTAACTGCCATTTTTAAAAGGAACAGCATAAAAGGGAAGAAAAATAATTTTATTTTCCATACGTCTCTTTTCCTTCTGCATAATCTTTCTCTAGAATGATTTGTCAATCCCATTGCTCCTACCTGGGAGTTAGCCTTCTTTTGACTTCTCAGTTTGCAGCAGCCTTTCTCTAATGATTTATGCAAATAAATCTGGATGCGCTACTTCAGATAATCCTCCTTATCTGCATAAAGATGTTTGCTTTCTAAGTTTTCCCTTATTTATTTTACGTGCTATCCATTTTGTTCAGCTGGGGAGGAATGCAGGAAAGGGAGGGAAAATAGTATATCACTAAGTTAAACAAGAGTTGACAGCAGGTTACATATTAATAGAGAATAATAAATTTCAACCACAAGATTCCAAAGAGAAACCTCTATAAGGTTTTGCAAATCTTTTTGAAATCATTGCTTGTTGAACTGTTGATTTTCATTCTGAACTTGCAGGTTGTATATTCTGCCCTTGCTTTTTATCCTAGTAATTAAAGTAGTCTCTACTGTGAATAGATTAAATATAGTAAGTATTATAAATGTAAATTTCCTAGTTGTTCCAGAGGGTTATGTGGCACTTTTATGTGTGTGTGTTTCAGTCTGTTGTTTGGTTAAGATGTTTTCAGTGTCAAAATAACCAGCTCCTCCTTTTTTTGTGATACTATCTCCATTTATAAAGCCAAAACAGTGATCTAGATCAACAAAGCCAATCCCTCTGAAAAATACCATGTTTTGTCCTTGTGGAAGAGAAGAGCAGTCTTTCACATTCTTGCTTCATGGCAATGAAAGTATACATTGTAATAATCAAGGAATAAGAGTGGTTAGAGAAGGAACTGCTGGAGTTGGTGCAAGCAGCACCACCAAATAGGTGTGGGCTCAAACGTCACCATCCCCAAAAGATACAGTCCTTCTGGGGAGCTGAAAAAGTTGAAGTAATGTCCACATGAATCATCAAGCAGACCTCTACAAACGTATCAGGAAAGCAAAATACCTTTGTGTCAAGAACCTGATGTCTGCACTGTATATGCTTTGTGTTTTGTTTTTTTACTGTGGACTACCTCTTGTCTAGTCTTGATGGCTTAATGCTCAGTTACTGCTGGAGCACAGTCAGCATGGTTCTGGAGATCTCCCAGGTGGCTTAGAGCAGAATCCAGCCCATGTGCCCCAAGATGCTGGGCCATGATGTGGAACAAAGTATGGGGAGTGAAGAAATTCACTTTGCAAGTGCATTCCGTGTACAAAGTAAAACCTTTGTAGGTGCTTGACTTACTAGTCCATAGTGACAAAAGTGCGTGGTCAAACAACGACTTAGTGATGGCCTTTCTAGTCCTGTCATCATGTTACAACTTCCAGGCAAGCTTTCTTCTTGATTCCCTCTATCAAGGTTAAGAGAAACCTTAAATTAGAATAGGAGGATGGCTTAATAATTAGCAGGCTCTAGCTGTATACACAACTGAGTTGTGCTTCTGCCAGTGTGAGAGTTCAGCAGTTCCTACCTCTGACATCAGTGATGTGTTTAATTGGTGTATTGATACCAAGAAGTACGTGTTGGTGTAAAGGATAGGGACTTGCATTACAGTTTTGGCAAACCTGAGCTGAAAGAAATAGCTGCACAGATGGCTGAAAATAGTAATAAAATATTCTATTTCATGTCTGTAGAAATCATTAGACAGTGGTTAAAGCGTTGTTATTACTGCATCAGATTCACTTGGGGCATCGCATTTCTGTAATGTTCACTAAAACAATGATTCTTCTGTTTTTAAGTGGAGCCCGTGCCAAGTGCAGATGTGTTTCTCTGCAGCCATGAAATGGATTTGTCAACAGTGAAGATGTAGATTCTCTCATTGGCTTCTGTTTCCCTTCTGCCAGCTCAGCACAGTAAGCATACAGCAGCATGGCTGTCATTTACTGTCCATCATTGCCAAAATTCCACCTTATCAGTTTTATGGAATTATCACAAATGTAGCATGTTGGTTTCATGCTGGCAGTAAATAAAGATGACAAGTTTTTGTATGGTAAATCAGAAGATCAAAATATGACCTATGACACATTGCAACACACACAGAGCTTAAATGCAGCACTTTGTAATAAGTGAACCTTTGAAACTTTTTGCAGAACTTAGAAGGGCACTGGGCTACAACACTTTGATCAAGACTGGGTTTTAGAGCACAGTACATGTGGTTAGCCAGTGTTTCATCATAGGTGCTGAACACTTCTTACATTACTGCAAGAAACGAGGCAAAAGTCTCTCAACATTTTTTGGCTGCAGAGTTAAAAAGCGTGGCTTCATCATGGTGTGTGACGAAGTTCCACAGCCCCAGTCGGCCCTCTAAACACATGTGCTCTGGAATGCTAGCAGAATCCTTTACAGGTACCACTAGACTATTACACGGTCATTTATTGATCTTTATTCTCCATGAAGAACCACAGTTTTATTGATTCATCTACCATTTACAAGTCTCTGTCTTGGTCTTAAAACCCTTTTTTATTGGTACAATTTGGTAGTTTCTGTTTGGTTTATACGTGTATTTTCTCATTCTTCAGTGGCAGAGAGGTAAACAGATGTGAATAGGTAAGCTTATAAATCTGAATCTTTCCAAGAGAATTCAGTCTCTCCAAGCAAATTTATTTTTTCTATACATGGATATTTTTGAGCTTGCTGAGGCAATCAGTTTGTCTTGAGCCTGAAGCAGCCTCTGTGCTTCTAGAAAATCTAAGATAAAATAGCTTTAAAATTCTTTAATATCTCAAATTTAATTTAAAAAATCATAAAACCAAATTTAAAATATCTTCTAAACAACATTTTATCCCATCTAAAGCAAATGGATTCAGCAAGAACAACATTAAGCTTCAACTATGTCCTCCACTAAGTCTGTAGAACAACGCTCTTCCTGAAAAGTACATCCTTTATGATAACAAATATACTGATACATGAATTCAGGGTTTAGTAGGGCTAAACCACCACCATTAACTTCTTATTTTTCCTATAAAATGTTGTCTCCCCATGTCCTTTTCCTGCTGAGCTGTACTGCTGTTATTTTTGCCCATGATGAGCACAGCGGAAGTCTGGCCATGCAGCTGCACCTCCGTTTATATATTATATCTGGCAGGTTTCACTGCCAAAGGCTGTGATGAGGCCTTGGTAACTAGAAATAAACTGAGCTAATGCTGCACCTTGTAACTCCCAGGACAGAAATGCCGTGGTTTGCCCAGTGTGAATGAATGCATTGTGTGTTTCTTGTTTTATGAAGAGTGTGCTAAGAGAAAGAAGAACAGCTCCTGGAAAGATTGTATGTTAGTGCCTCTGTGTAGAGATCCTGAGTTTCAGTCCATGGCTTACTTGGATTGGGTGTGAATTTTCAGTCTATTTCTAATGGATGCAGATTTGAGTAGGTGGTTTTCTGGAGCAGTCTCAGGAGTCTCAGGGTGGTGTTTACCATATTAAAGGCAGACTGCACCTGAAACTCAATTTTTTAAATTTTTGCATTGGTCTGAAGGACACTTGCATGTTCAGCCTTAGGAATTCTAAATAAGCAATATATTGATAGATGAGCACCTGAATTTCGAAATCATTGTACCTGAAAACTATGTAATCTTTTTCACTTACTGTCATTTATCTCAACAGATGGCAAACTTACAACATTTTTAGATGTTTTGAAAAGTATTGTCACCGGTTTGTAGTGGATGGCTTAGCCACACACTTTGGAAAGCATCGGTATCACTGCTGAGAAGTGCAGTTTCTTAAAACAAGACTGGGTTACGGTTACTCATTCTTCAGAAATGTGTATGTTAATCCTCTGGGGTGAAGTAATTTTCTACTACAGTTGTGTTGCTCTTGCAAAAAAATATATATAGTCAGATCATCCTGAGGGTTTATTTGCTAATTCCTATTTGCTAATGAGTACAAACTTCAAACAAGACTTAACTTTTTTCTGTGTTGCTTTTGCAAATCAGTGGCTTTAAATCTTTTTGAAGAACAGATCCATGAGAGATGCTTCAATGTTTTAAGTTGCTGCCTTTTGTGAAATGTTGAAGCTGATGCTTTACAGGTATGCACTAGCAATCCATATCTGCAATGCTGCTGTTTAGGGAGCATCAAATTCTAGAAGAATTCTGTACATTATTGTCCTGCAACTCTTTTTTACTTTAATTTGTTGTGGATAAGAGATTTACATCATAAGCGAAGAGCTTACCGGTATCTTCCTCTCCACTACCTCCTCCTCAGTACCTGCTTTTCAGTGTTCACAAGTGAAAGTTTTAGACTTTGCTCCACTTGTAAATCAATAGTTTATAATTTCATTTCACTAGCAGTGTCTGCATTTTATAGTTGCTCAAAGTGAGAAAAACAGCCAGTTGTACACTCAATTCCCACTGTAAACACTCTAGATTAAGCCATGGAGGAGAAGATGTGGAGAACCCATCTTTTTGAACTCTGTAGCAGTGGCAAGTGGTTCAGGCATGACTCATGTCATACAACCACCAGCACGTTTTGTCAAAACTACGGATGTTGGGTGGGTCAGTAAACTACCAGGACTTGTGAGCTTCTTCAGGGATGCAGTTGAACTCCCAGCTCTGTCTCTGTCATTCTCTGTTCAGCGTAGTATGCAATCTGTGCATCTACCAGCTCTTTATCTGGAGTTTTATAGGACTGAGCACACTGACTACCATGCCTGTAGCAAATATCCAGCTTTCTGAAGCTGCTTGGATTCTAGGAAACTCAGTGTCTTTGTCACAGCTGGAGAGATGTGTAAGCAAGAATATAAGCAATCAATGATAGCTGATAACATCCTGCTTTCAGGTGCTCTGTGCTTCTCTGTACCATTTTCAGTAATGTGTTTTTCAGGTTTTTTATGCATACGCTTCTAATTTTTCACAGTTCACAAGTGGATATTTGCATAATTAAGGGGGAAATTTCCAGTGGATATTTGCAAAATATTTCAATTGACATAGAAATGGTAAACAAAAAAACAGCCAACTTATTTCCTTCCCCCTTCACCCCAGAAAATTGCTTCTTAAAGATGAAGTAGTCAGTACCATCAGATGCACCAGATACGATGTCACAGTTCCCAGTACTTCCTCTGGTAATGGTAAAAATATTATATCAGTATGCTTTTCTACTCCCATTGTTCTAGTTTCATCTTTCTAAATATCTTCTGCTAGTTTACAGATGTGAATACAGTCTAATATGAAGGTCTGTTCTTCATATTCTACATCTGATTCAACTTGTATCACTTAGTCCTCATTTTCCAACGCTCACCTGATCAATTCCCAGCTATTACTCAGTTTCTAATTTCCGCTGTGAAACACAAAAATGGACAAGCAATTTCTGTGCTTCACTTGCAGGTGTGTACAGAAATTGGCTGGTAGGAAAATATAGTAGTGAATTCCCTTTTCCTCCAGGACAGTTTCAGTCAAAGGGCAGTAAAAACCACTGTGAAAAGCATTTACAGGATTTATGAACTGATAGTTGGATCCTGTCATAAAAGAAGGTGAAAAACAAAGCAGGCAATGGGCATCTGTGGGGACTGGTTGCTTGGTTAGTGGTTTTAGAGGTTTATGGTAAAGCTTGTCAAACTATAAGGTGACCACAAACTCCGCAGGATCATTTTTTAAAACGTAAAGTATTTGATCTGTCTGACTTCAACCTTTCTTCTTTTGAAGTGTTAAGACACCACGTGTACTTCTTGGTCAGAAATATCAAGTGTTCAGAAACTGGTCTGTCTGTGTCTATTTCTTGTGTGATTCTTTCAAGGACAAGAATGAAATTCACCGCATTTTTGCCAAGATGGGTTTCCACTGAGAATGTGGATCAGAGTTCAGTAAATAATAATCCACATAAACAAACTTTCTGTATTTGTAAGAACCAGGCTTTAAACATGAAGACAGTATTAGCCATTTTGCTATTAATTTTGTGTATGAAACAAAGGCTCAGCACCAAAAATTGTACAAATTGGCCTCCAAAAGGTAGACATGCTTCATGCTGTCTTCCATTGTCATGCTAATAAATGTTTCTTCTAGATTTGTAAATGGTAGAAATCCTTCTATTTCATCTACATACCTCTCTAGAAAGGGTCACTACCAAAAAAACCAAAGCAACAGCAGTCATTATAAATGCAGTTCATTTCAGAAAGGTATTTCTTGCTTAAATAAATACCATTGACCATTACATTCCACTATCTTGTGAAACTGGATGACAATTATTCTTGATTCAGTCATAAAAAAAGTTCTCAGTTCCTTTTACTTAACAGAACAGGGTCAGCCAGAGAGTCAGCAAAGATGAGGATGTGGTCTTGATGGATCTGAATCATAGCTTATGCAAGGACACTGTTGTTGTTGTTGTTGTTGTTGTTGTTGTTTAGGTATTCCAAAGTAATGAGTGACACCTGGAAATATAATGGTATTATTATATAAGCTGTCCCAATAAGACCACAACAACAGATCTGCTTCCACACTAGCATTTCTATTATTTAGAGGCTACAGTGGTAGGTGACATATGTCCTGATTTTTGATGGTGCAGATGGAAAGATGTAGTCATTTAGGCCTGCACAATGTTAGGCATATCAGAGAGAAAAGTACAGACAGAATTACAACCTACGTCCTAATATGCCCTTTATTTTCTCATAAGAAAATACTTTATAATCCTTCTAAATCCTGCTGCTAATTCTACTGTAGAGCAGTGGAACATAGTACAGTGTGCATCCAAAAAGTTGGAAATCAAGTATGCTAATTTTAGTCAGTGATGGCTCAAAGGGTCAAATCTTAGTAATAATGTAGAGACGAGCACCCACTAACCACCACCTCCTCTTCTCCCACATGAAAACTTGTTTTAGATGAGGTTCTGTTGTGCTATTTAATACACAGAATGGAGTTCATGGTTTGAATATGTGTGGAATTAAAAGTTTGTTTTCATGGACTGCAAATATTTTTAATAAATATTCCAGGCTTGATATTACTGGAGAGTTATTTTACCATACACTTAATGCTGCGGAGTTGCCTAGCAAGGTCAGTGAAATGAAAATATTTGCTCTGGCATGCAAGCAAGTTCTAAAAGAGCTTAGTCAATATTTCTGCTGCAGAGAGTTTCAATTTAGAGCTGCCCAAGTTCTTCTCTAACTTGTGAATTTTAATTTGCTAAAATAAAATAAAATTGTTTGGTTGGTTTTGATCCTTCTTCCATGTGGAATTCTTTTATCAGATATGCTGCGTGGTTCTGTATTATATTGCTTTGTTGTGTTGGTGGGATTTTTTAATTTATTTCAAGGCCACTTTATGCTGTCTCAGAAAATACAGCAGGAAAACAACTTAGGGAATTTGACCTATATGTTAAAAGTCATCTATTAAATGTAACCTGGTTTAAGTTACTCTGTTAATTAATACATACAAGAAGCAGATCGGTGATTCTATTTTGTGTCTTAGTTTACGTGGGCAGAAAAGAGCCTGTACAGATATTTACACTCCCTGCTGCCATGGTCTCATGACCATTGAAGGTCAGTAAGGTGAGGGGGCCTCCTGGAGTCAGAAGCCCTGCATTTCCTTTACAAAGGTGAAAAGATGAGTGTGTTTATCAGTATGATATTATTCGTAATGTATTTGGCATGAAACACTGGTATTTTACAGGGTGGATTTTGTTTAGTTTTGCATAATAAAATACTGCTAGGTTTCAGGGCACCGACATTTATCATGCATTTGACACACAATATAGAAGTTACAGGTTAATATATTAAGTTATGCTTTGCTGAAGAGAGAGAGATTGGATATCATTCGTTGCACAGAGGTGGAGTGAGTGGATGTGTTCCCAGTCATGAACGAGCTATGAAAACTAAAGTAGTTTGTCAGGAATGGAGAACATGAACAGAGGCTGGAAACCTGTCTGCCATCTTGTAAGGAAAGGAAAAGGCGAGATATCTTTGATATAATCTACCTTCGTGGAGATATTTGTGTTTTTTCTTTAATTTCCACCCCTTTAATAAATGCTTGAATTTGTCCGTTTTGAATTTTATGTCCATTTTATTGTACGTTGAATACATGCTGAATAACAGCAAAGCATAAAGTGAATCTGTAGACCAGGACTTCAGACATCCTTGTCCTCCAGCATATTTTTCATGATACACAGAGAATAACAACAGGGAATCCATTTGAGCTGCTTGAGCCATGCAGTGAATTGGCACTCACTGCAAAAGAACAAGAAATAGCGGAGACAGCAGTTTCTTCTACCTCCTGTTGGTTACATTCCTGATGTGGATCCGTGTATCAAAGACTGTGGGAAAAGTAACACTGTAAAAATGTATTCACTTTTTTTGTCTCCCATAACCTGAGAAACTGCTGTAAGGTTGCAGCAATACATTATAACTGAGAGAAATTGATTTTTTTTATATATAACAAATAATGGCAGTAGTTCCACTTGGTTTGTAGTTGTGTTTTTGAACTATCAGTCTCATGCTAAGAACTTAAGCTTGCAAGAAAATCTAGTCATTACCTCCTCACCTGGAATAATACCATATGGAACAATGCCTGCTTGGAGAGGCGATAGATTTCTAGGAAAAAATGTCGTCATTTCCATATTTCCTTTCCACAATAAATCATCCTTTAAGAGCTGCAGTTTGGAGAAATTGGTGAAGTGTATAGTTGCCTCATACATGCACAACCTCTGGCATTATTCATCCACAACTTTATCTTCTACACCTACTGGAAGTTTTCAAAGTTTGGGAAGTCTTCAATTGTTCAGTTGTAAATCAATTATCAGCCTTGTTCTTTTGGGATCACGAACTTATGTCAACAGAAAAAAATAAGGACAAAAGTTATAATTGGTAAAGAATATTTTAGACAAAATAGTAACATTTCACCTTCATTTATGCACTTCTTGGTCCTCTGATTCACTTTTGTAAACTTTTATCAGTTTACTTCACGAAATGTTTTGAACTACCTATGATGAAACGTGCTGTCACTGAACTGAATGTATTTTTTCCAAGTTACTGATTTAAGAAACAAATTTGCAGTGCTGAAAACACTACGCAATGTTTAGTACAAAACATTAAAAATGTCAGAATTGGGAGCTGTAGTAACAGGTAAAATCAGTACCCAGTCCATTTCAGTTGTTGCAGTTGCACGGATTATGTCCTAGAAACTGCTTTCTCTATAGGAATCTATTTACCTAATTATTTTTAAGTAGATAATATTTTATTTCTGTTTGCATTCTTTGCCTTATTAAGTCCATGCATCTAGCTGTCCTGTGCATTAAATTCTCGGTAAATTCTACTACTTGAAGAACATAAGTCAAGGTTTTTCTGGTAAAGATCTAAAGATCAGTACAAACAGAATGCTGTATTTAGGAGTTCTGTTAGGAGCCTTGAGGACTCTATTGCCGAGTCCTAGATGAACTTTGAAGGTGCCATTCATATACAGAAGCAAGTTCTGTTTCATCTGGTTTTCATCAGTAACCTTCTCAATAAAATCAATGAAAGGAAAACAAAAACACACCTAAAGCTAAAACAGAAGGAAAACTTTTAAACGGTTGGAAGCCCAGGGTGACTGTAGTTGTGTGCTTGGTCTAACCTAGAGCCATCAGCCAGAAACTCCTAAAATTGGCTGCCCTCTGGATGCCTTTTTCACAGTTATCTGTTGTTGACAACAGGGAGAGACACCATGTGTCTCATCTTGACTGATGCCAACAGTCCATGCATCTCTTCATTTAATGTCTTTTAGGATTGTGCTTATACTGGCAGTGCCCCCAGTTTACCTTTTGCATTGAACTAAGAAAAGTCGTTCTGATGTAAGTGGGACTGAAAGGGAGTGGGTGGCCATAGGAAGACTTCTTTTGGCCATCTCTTGTATATATACAGTCATGGAAGGGTTTTAATACTTTCCATAGGCTGTCCCATTATTTGTTTTTGACTGTGCTTGCGATGCATTTTTCTGGAGAAGTAAAGGAGTCATGGCCCGGAGTCTTGGTTCTTGCAAGTGGGAAGGAATTTGTCAGTGTTCACTCTGCCTGAGGTACCATTTCAGAGTCCTAGCTATGTTGCACTGTGTATATGACTCATAGCCAGCCTTATGGACGTGTCAATGCCCCCGCAGCACCAGCTGATAACCCTTATTTTGGGGAGCAGCAGGTGTGGAGCTGCTCTGCGTGACACCCTCCCAGCAGGTGCCCAGGCCACAGGGCTGCTCCTCTCCAGCAGCAGGGAGCAGTTGTGCTCTGGCACCCAAGGCTCAGAACCAGCCGCTAACACCAGCAGTGCCAGAAATCTCTCTAAAAGGAAAAGAGGGGCAAAAAAAGAGTTCGAAGTTGGTGTTTAGACAAGCATGATGTGTCAAGTGGGGTGCACCTCAGTAGGTCTCGCTGCCTTCCACATCTTGGGACGCTTGAGAATTAAGGTACTGCTTTGATGCTGAGATAGTCACTAAAGCCTCTTTTACATGCGTTTCTGGTAATGCTGATGCCACCACTTGCTGTTGTCCTATTGGTCTTTTTTGTTGTTACTGTTACACAGGCTGTTGGTTTTTAATCTCTTCAACAGCTGACATAGTGGTTTACCATTTAATCATTCTGCCACTGTCCTTGCAGACCTCAGTGTTTCCATAAGGCAGCAGCTGTCAAATATTAGCCAGGATTTAGTTATTTGCTTCAGTTCTTTACATAAGGAGTGACTTACAGCTATGGCACGCTTTTTACCTTTTCTGAAAGATACACTTGCACTCAAGGAACAATGGATTAAAATGTGCTCTTTTTACATAAAACCATTTGCCTCTTTCTTTTTCTATGAGTGCTGACCTGGCAATGTAGGTTAGTCCTTTATAGACATGAGGAAAAGGGATAGTGTTGAATGTGTGTCCTCTTTTTACTAAAACTTAAGAAGGGACAAGAGTCTTCCTCTAAGTGATAATTCTGGGCACTTAATGAGAATGCTTAGTCTTTTATTGTAGAAGGCTGGTAACATTTTATTTCAAAAATGCTTGTGCAAATACAGAATTTAAAAAGTGAAGGCTCTGTAGCTTAAATAGTTACAGCAGGATTGCAGGAATTACTGGCAATGTTATGGCTGCTTTAAAACAGAAGGTAACATTGACATATTACGCTTGTCCCATCAGACTTCAGAGTGTATCTGTTAATGCTAAACATATGTCCATTGACTGTAGCTGTCCTGTGGTTTCTAAGACAGAAAGGATGCTCAGAATTTCCTATTCTTATAAAAGAAAAAGAGAATATTCGTTTTTATGAGATAGAAATCTGGAAACATTTTTTTGTATGCTGAATGAAAAAGCACTAACTTTCTGTCATTCTTTTTAAAAAAACTAAAATTGTACCAGGTGGTTTTCCTCCATGATAGGAAAAGCTTGTCAGCTAGACCTTTGGCACCATTTGCTTTGTGCTATGACTCTATTATACTTTGGGGAGAATATTTTGAACCAGACAGTATGTTGCAGCAACAGTACAATCACATCCTCTCAAGGAGCTCTTGGTGACTTGCTTGGCAAGGCAGAATTCCATAAATGATTGCCTCAGCAGGAATCAAACTAAAATTTTAAAATGTTATCTACTGCAACTCAATTTAGGTCCAGGAGGACATTTTGCCTTTGTTACAATTTTATTACTATATCAGTTTAATTTTTTATTATTCAGGACTAGGTTTATCAGCTCATATTTCTTAAGCTTCTAGGACTGAACATTGTAAAATCAATATTTCCGCTAATTAAGGTGGGTTTTTGGGAGTGGATAATCAAACAGTATAGTGAATCATTAAAAACTTACATGCTAATATTGACCAGCATTATTGGCAAAAGGAGACCAATTCTCTATGCCAGGCACTTCTTTCTTTCTTACATTTTTAAAGCAGAAGCAAAACATGTTCAGTAAAAATTGATGTTCTCAGCATTTAATAGTGTAGAGATGGTCCTTTTTGGATATAAAAGCAATGTATTAAAATTCTGGTCAGTCAGCTGTAGCATTTTCTTTCCCATCATTTAACTTAGCAGTAATTGGTGTCTGCCTTCAACGAGTCTTACTGTGTTGGAAATAGGTGGAAAGCTGTGTTCATGCCTCTTATGAACAGAGTGGATCATTTCTAATTATTGCCAGTTTTTGCCAGTACCTTTTTACCCTTCCAATGATGTTTTTTTCTTGTCTGACATTGGCTAATGTTGGGTTTGGTTTTGGTTTATTTGTTTACATTAGCTGTGGCCTTACTCAAGTTTGCTTCTGGTCTTCTCAGAGGGTGTTACTGAACAGACCACTAAGTGATAATTTGCCACCACTTTAGGAAATAGCTTCCCTTCCCCCAGTTCCTGTTCCACTGAACTACTGACTGCCAGTGGGACACCAGATGCTGTTGAATGGCACTGTTTTATTCTGTGGCATTTGACTGACTTTCACCTTACACATTCTGAAAAGCCTCAGGTCTGCTGTCTGATTCAGAGTGACCTGACTGTGCTTCCGTCCTGTGTCAGATTCTTGCATGGACAAACTGCTCAAGATCCTGTCTGTAAGAGTGATATCTTTTTGGCAGGGTTACTTCATGGCTGTATCACGTGCAGGGCCTGCACCTCTATTTTTAAAGGAAAGTAGAGTAAGACAAAGACTGAAAATACAGTCTGAAAATATATTCATATATTCTTTGGGTATAAAAATGTAAAGTAGAAAACTCAATCTGATGTGAGCCAAGCTTCACATTTCATCTCCTCAGACTGTTTTTCTCTGTGCTTTTTCAACTAGATCAGAACTTAAGGAGTTATTCTGTGGTTCTTTATAACCTTCCAAATGAAAGAAAACTTGGAATTACTGTGGAATTAAGGCATGAGAGTTTAGTTGGCTGGAGGGAAGCAGGTCCTAAGGAGAAATGATGTCAAATACCATCTGAGCCACAGAAAATGGTAAATGTGTTATCAATGTATTTCCTGAGAAAATTTCTCCCTAAAACGCTTAATACATTTTTACTGCCTAATTAGAAGTTCAAAGGAAAAGCTTTTTTTTGGTGAAAGCACAGTATTTATCATTCTTATTTCTAAGATCAACTTCTTCAGTTTGCATGGGAAGCTTTGTAACACTTGCGTATTGACTCATGCAGGCTGTAGTAATTAGGGCAAGTTTTAGTCTGTCTCTTACGATATCCTTTAACAATTCAACATTTCCCTCTGTGACTGAAAGAAATTGAATTTATGTCCCTTAACATCAACTGGGAAGAAGTAACACAGTGAGATACAAGCTCCTGTGGCAGGTGCTTCCGGTTTATACATGTTAGAGGGTTTCTATCTAAACTAGAGAGAGATGGGCAGGTATTTGTCACCCCCTGGGACAAGCTAAAGTGTGACTTTGCAGGGAAGAAGTGACCTCAGTTTGCAGCCATCACATTGCATAGCTTTTGCCCTGTGTTCATTAAAAGAGAGTTTAAACTGGGAGTGGAGGTGAGGGCCAGTAGAGAATGGTGGGTGGTGAGGTCTGTTGCCAGTGCAAGGGCAAGGAGCACCAGGGAGCTGGCAGCAACTCTGGATATACCTTCCCTTATTTCATGGTCTGTCCTGTCTGAACTTTAAAAATGAAAGTTTGTGCATATTTGAATTTAGGAAACTGCCTTTTCTATATTGCTGGGCCCCATGGCTTGATGATTGTGGTTCCCTCATCACTTAAAAGATCTCATGTAAGCTTACCCTGTAATTGAAACATTTACAACTCCCCTCTCCTGAATTGATTCTCTGGTGACTAAACAGAAAGACTTGCACTCAAGCTGTAGCCTTTCTTCCAGAGAAGCCATTAATTGGGTGTTCTTCTGTAGGTGGTTGCCAGGTGTCCATAGGAACTTGTGAGAACATAATATCTTTATTCTGCTGTAAAAGTGAGGTGGCAGCTTCAGAAGTTACTACCAGCACAGATACAGACAATATAACTGTAAAATCCTACCAGCTTTAGAAAAATGGTTTAAATGTCACTTAGAAGAATTTCTCTACAACTAATTGTGCAGTTAAAGACTGAGTTTATGGAGGGAAGAATGCTCAAAAATCAGGGTTAAAAATTTTGACTTATTAATTAAATTGTATTTGCATGCTTGCAGCTTAAGGAAATTCCTAATTGGCTAGCTCTACTTTGTATTTTTTCCTTGCTGGTGTATTTTAATGTAATTATTGATTGGATTGTGAGCTTGAAACAAAATGAGAAATATTAGTCTACAAATGCTGATTTGTACAGAAAAACCTATGCACCACTTTGTAAAACGTTTTAACTCTTTTTTAAGAAACACAATTCTTGCTGAGTTGAGAGCTTTTTCTTTTACTTGTGAGCAGTAGATATTGTAGCTCACATAGATTTGCTCTAGGCAGTGTTGGAGTGCCTGGAAAAATCTGTCAAACTACTTTCAGAAATGGCAAGACATTGTCAATTAACCTTGCAATTGTACAGCAAATTAGCAAATGTAGTATCTTGAGGATAATACTTTTTCTGTCAGTCTGCTTTTTTTAGTGAGTGCATGGAGAGCCCCAGTGATTTAGCCCAATATTTAGGACTGAGAAGTACTGTCACATAATTAACTCTTTAATTTACCCATGGGTTTTAATTAGCCTTATTAATTTTATTTATTATTATTTATCTGCCCAAATGACTGGTGTAAAGGACATCAGGTCAGGCAGGCAGAAAAGTCTGAGAAGTTGGCCATCTGTTTCTCCTTCTGGACAGATGTTGTAATTGGGATGCCTCCAGCCTGAGGGAATGGTAAGCCTGAGCTCCCTGCCTGGTCCAGATGCTCCATGGCTGTATGTGTGTGCATGGTTTGGAAAGTTGGTCTTTCACAAATAGTTACCAGTCCTTCAAGCACTGGAACACTTCAGAGACTATGTTAGCAGGAAGTCTAGCACAGATCTTCCTGATGTCTGTGCAAGTAAGAGCAGACTTGGTTGGGGGTTTTGCTGACTATAATTTTGGTCTGGAAGAGCAATGAAAGCCTGTGACACAGCCACACTTGTCACCATTTCTTTAGTACCTGAGAAAATCCCAATTGACTGGTGCTGGGTTAAACAGTGGCCTCTGCTCTGGTGAATCGGCACCAAGCCCATTTTAAAGTTTCAAAATTTGTACCACTTGTTTATAACATGAACTTTTGGAACAATAGTCATCTTAAAAAAATCTCTTGTCTTTGGGATTAGCTGTATTTGCCATTCTCTAAAACAAACAGGTACTAGATACAGCATGATTTGTTTAGATGTGACTGAGCACAGCATCGGGAGCCACTGAATGGGTTGAGAAAATACCACCTGGCATAATCAGAGTATGAATCCTTTTGCATATATGCTCCAGCTCTGCTTCTGCTGAAACACTGGCTACTTGAGAAGAACAAATATTTATGAATATGCCAAAGGACAAAAAGTTCAAGCACTTAGATGGATTTGGAAGGAAATCAGATCCCGTGGATTCAGCTACAAGGAAATCTGTCCACAAAAAGTGTCTCTCTTGGGTCAGGCTGCTTTTCTCATCAAGCATTCTCATGACAGCACAAGGTAACTGACGAACACAAGAAAATGACTAAATTTTTTTTATCACTGATATGTAAGTGGTGTCCCCTGCAAATCACAGTTCAATGCATGCAAGAGAGGCCTGTAACAATTTTAAGTTGCAGGTGAGTTTCCCAGAAGGCAAAACTATGGGATGACCCAGTATCATCTTCTTGCTGGTTCTGTGTCAGTCCCCACCACCAAACCTCGCAGGATTCAAGACCAAACACACACCATAAATAAGATGGTGAAGGATGCTTTTCTTTACCTGTGAGCCACCACACTCTGGAGTTCACCACACAAGGTCACACTGTATTTATTCCAAGGGCCCACTCCAATACAATAGACTTTGTGACCCAGAGTGTGGTCACTAGACACAGCTGGGCACTCTGAATGACACTGCTTTAATAATAGTAAGAGCAGTCAGTCAGGTCACCTTTTTCTACTTCTACCATCAGATGGGTTGCAGGAGGTCACCGAGAGCTTCTATCCTGTTCAGAAATGGTGTCTGCTATTATTCTGTTTCATCTGCTCCTGACTACACAGATATTCACTGGTTGAGTACTTTCTTTGAGTTACTCTCCTTCCTGGTACCTAGGTATGAGGAATATACCACTTGAAAGCTCCCACAGGAGAAAAACAAATAGAGTTAGTTACATTTTCTTTACTGTTAGGAATGTTTTACAAGGTTCAAGCAAAATGATTACCCACCAAGCTTGAGAGTTCAAAAGAAGTGCCAAGTGCACATTTATATGGTGGAACTCATTGTCACATGCCCCAGCATGCTGGGGAGGCCAGCAGGCAGATGAGTTCAAATGGGGATAAGACAAATTAATCAAGTGTGTTAAAATGGTGTGATGGTTACATGGCCCTGAAGTTGCTAAAAAGTTGTTGTCACTGGAAGCAGAGGAGGCATTTCAGCAGCAGGATGTATGCATGTGTGTCATATTCATGCTGCCTTTCCCTGAAGAACTGCTTGTGAACTATGGTGGGGACAAAATATTGGAAAAGGTGGATACTGGAATTGATCCAATTATCAGTACTTATGTTCTCCACAACACCATTTTATTCTCTTTGAAATGCTTTTGGGTTTGTGACACTTGTCACCTACCACTGAGGGTGGGATCACGTTGAAAGAAGTGATGATAAGAGGAAGGAACTGTTTTCCCTCTTCTCCTGGATGCTCCAGCCCAACCTGACCACCTCTATTCCACAAAGGAGACATCCATTTTTAATATTTAAACATTCACAATAATGCTTATAACTTCATAGGGGATGAAAAAAACATTTTTCTGGTATCCTTCTGTGTTTTTAAAACCTATTTATAATCAAAAAAGGAAATTTTCACATATAAATCCCAGCTTTGTTCAAGTGAGGATGACGTTTTTGTAGATATTAAATTTGCAAAAATATTTGATTATTGGTTTGTGGATGAAGTTTTCGTTGCTTCTTTGTTTCTTAATCCAAGTATTACACTCTCAGGCAGTGGAGACCTGAAGTTGAAATTTTTCCATCAGGAGAACTAAACTGCTTTAGTTTACTCTGGAAGAAAAGACGTTAAAAAAAAAAATATAAAAAATAATATATACAACTGGACACTTAGAGTATGCTATTGAATTGAATTTAATTAGGGTCTTTAAGGTAGTCAGATTGAATTACACCATTGTGAAAGCTTTTCCTTGTGATACGAGGATTTTTAGAAGTTCCTGACAAAAAGGAATACCATAGTGAAACTAGACCTTTTCTTAAAGACTTAATGTCATGAGGGGCATTGATACATAAGCCGCACAGAATACCTAGGACTGGAAGAGACCTCCGGAAGTCTCTGCTCCAACCCCGTGCTCAGAGATGATCAAGGTAAAGCAGGTTTATCTATAAAGTAGCTTGCAGATAAAGTACTGATAATTGCAAGTCTAGCTGCAGTTTAAATAAGTTTGCCTATGTGTGGAATATAATTCTTAAACTCACAAGTTCTTCTGTATGTTGAGATCTGCAAACTTATTTCAAATTTGTGTGGTTTGAGCAATAGAGAACTGCTGTGTTGCACAAGAAACTGGTGGGTTACTACAGTCTTCTCATCTCTAGCTGTGAGGGCGTATCAGCAGTTTAATTGGAATGAAGTGGGAATATTCATAAAATACTTAAGAAATTTACTTTTAAAGGGTGTCTATTCCATAGAAGTTTCTGTTTGGCAGGAAACAGTATCATCTGCATTGGTGGTAAGATCTTGTATATGATTCTGGTTTAGTAAATATTTTTCAAGTAATCATGTTTTTTCTGGTATACCTATGCACCATGGCTCGTGGGACATTAATCATCAAATAAGGATCATCTTTGCAAGACTGGGATTGTAAATCTAGCATATGGAGCTAATTGGATTTGGGAACCAGAGCAGACAAGATTTGTTTCAGGGCTAGTGTGACAGTGGAGTTACATCATGTGGTTGTGTTTATTCGGTTGTGCATGTGGAGCACTGAGCAGGAGTAAAATACTGCATTGGTTAAGCAGTAAGTGGTTAAACACAGCACTTAGGCTTGCATGTTTTTTAAAGTGGAATTTTCTGGAACGTCTTTTGAAGTGCCACAATGCCATCTACTGGCTCACTTTTCTGTGGTTTTTCCCAGAGGGGGTTTCTTTTGTACACAGGCTTATATGTAAGGGTTTTACACTGTATTTTTGAATAGCAAAATAAACAAGCTGGGATAGAATGAACAAAATAGTTTTTGCATGCATATGTTTGTTAAAGGACATAGTACATTACATACATTAAAGAATCATTTTGAATCTCTTATCAGTTAGTCTTGCTGTCTTTTTTTAAAAAACTCTGAGATGATTAGTAATGGAAGATAAAGGACAGATCTCTGCCTTACATAATAGCTTGTAGTTTCACTGTTTTCTGTTTATAGTCAGTTTCCCTTTTTCTTCCAATGTTTTTATACAGAAAAATGGAAAGAAAATGAAAAACTATTTAAGGTGTCAAGCCACAGAAAGAGGAAAGTGTATTAGAAATTATTTCAGACAGGATTCTTCACTGATAAATTCCTGGATTCAATCCATTCCCCATAACTGCCTCCTCTCCCTGCCTTCCCCCCAGCATGTGTTTAAATAATCTTTTCAAGATTCATCAACACGACCAACAATTCCATTGACCAAGAATTCCATAGATTTTCTAACAACTGTTATGAAGAAGCGTGTATTAGAAATTATTATTCTCAGTATCAGACTATTCAAACTGTAAATGAGCAGCGGGCAGTTCTAAGTTTTATTAGTTCTTGTTTTTAATCATTCTGACTAATATCTATAGGAGTAGCCTTCTGTCTTTCATTTGCTGCCAACAGAAACAAATGGGCAAATATAAAAACAAATTTAAAGAAAAAGAAACAGGAACTGTAGATACAGGTAAACGCTGTTGGTTTTTTTTTATTTCATTGCTGGGTTTTTCTTTAAGCTGTCTGGAGAGTTTCCTCATTAGTTGGTCATTTCGTTTGTCTTCATAAAATACTCTTCACTTTGAATTTGTTTTTCCCCTTCATGTTCAGTTTTTCCTTAGAAAAGTTTTTCATAATCCTGCCTTTATTCAGTCTAGTTAGGAGAAAAAGAAACGTTGGTAATGGCTTGTAACAATTTGGATTGGTTTTTTAATAAATTTGTACTCACTCAAGCACAGCTCCAGAGTCATTATTCAAAACAACAGAATTAAAAAAAAATTTCCAGCAGTTTCCAAGGTGGCCTATAATGAAAGTAAATTCAGACATCTGTGGCCTTCCTGGCCTTTTACCCTTTATCTCACTGACATTCAGAAGGTCAAGTGGATCTCGCCAAGCCCAGTTTTTATCTGGTAGGAGCTGTATCTTGCTGACAGCTGCAGAGCATTCGCACGTCGCTGTGTGTGCTGGTGGAAGAGCCTGAGTGCTTTTGGCCAGCTCACATGGAAAGGAAGGTGTCTGTGTGCTCAAGTTAGTGCTTGTTTGGGCAGTGGGTTATTGCACTGCAGCTGGTGGGCTGTGCTCTGGGAGCAGTGAAGCTGAAATGATTGTACTTGGCACCCGCGTTGTCTTTTGTCACATAAATGATCCGTGTCAGAGAGGGTGCGCTGGGGACTGGAACTCATTGGCAGCTTGGGCTTGCCAGTCCGTGCTGAACAAGCCACCCAGAAGCCAAGGGGGAGCTCTGCGGAGGGGAAAGCCCTCAGCGGTGCATCCATCACTGTGCTGCTTGGGTTTGGCCAGGGTGTTTTGGCTGAGGAATGCTCTACTCTGACATGTGCAGAAGAACAGACATTGCTCCCTGCCTGTGTTTGGAATAAGTGCTAACCTCCCACTCCTAATTGTTATCTGTGCTGCAAAATACTAGGGCAAGCCTCAGCTTAGTGTGACAATAAATAAGGGAGGACTGGCAAAACCAGAAGAGCGAACAGGATGATTTTATACCACATATTCCATTACAGTCTCTTTTTTTTTTCTTCTTTGAACTGTCCTGTGCTATTGCAAAGAAGGAAGAACTAATTAGGCCAGTTGCTGAAAGTGTTTTGCCACCCACACCACTGAAAAGAACTCTTTGTACAGAATTAGCTCTTACCAGCTGTGCTAAATCCAGTAATTTATCTTTGTCAAGAAAAAGGAAAAAATGCTGCTTTAGTTTAGTCCAGTTAAACAAGTTAATGTAAGCTATACCCTATATCCACACAAACACAGATATCTCCTGCTCAAAAGCTGCAGGGTTTGCAAATAATTATTTTCTCCCTCGTTAATTCTTACTGTTTGTAAAAAGGGCTGGGCGTGGGAGCACTGGGGAGTTAACTCCTTTGTGTGTGGAGCTGGCTGAGTGTGAGCTGTCCGGCTGAAGAGCAGTGTGAGGCAGGACACCCGCCTAAACTTGGGCAGGTTAGAGCACAAGGGCTTGGCTTCAGCTTGGTGTGGTGCTGCAGGGAATGTTTCCCTTGGCACCGAGAGGCAAGGGTAGCAATTCCTGCCCCAGGGGAGAGGCTGTAGGAAGTCAAGAAGTTTACCCGCTCTCACCTGGAGTAACTTCAAGAGGAACAGAGTGGTTCACTGTGTTTGCGGTTATGGCTCTGCAGAGGTTGCTTAATAAAGTAGATCAAAGCCATGTTTTTTGACTGGGGTGTTGGTTTGGAAACTGAGCTGCACCTAAGAAGTGATATCAGGGTGTCCCTGGAACAATGGATAGCAAGTAAGAACTTACAGGCCCAAACATTGACTGAAATGCAACAAATCCATCCTCAGTCCTAAAATATTAATGTCCTTTCTTCTCATTGGCTTCCTACTCAGGTTTTTTAAGAGTGTGTACAGTCCAGGCAATGGGGTTTTTTTTATGGCTTTCACTGGAACTCTTCCAAAAGAGGAGGGGGGGAAAGAAAAATGCTTTTTGAAGCTTGGAGGTTTGGAGACAGTAAACCAAGAATGATGGCTGAGCAAGGAAAAAGAAGTCTTTGGATATCCTCCATCACAGAAAGTAAGATAAACAAGGAAATTATGATTTTGTCAGGAACAGATTACTGTAGTTTAGTAATCTGTAAGAATTTTGCCAAGAAAAGGAAGTCTTTTTAATGCAGAAAAATAAAAATTTATTCCTGTCCTGATACACTTAGAGATCTCCTAAACATTGCAGTAGGGACTTGACATGTAAGTATTTGCCTCAATGGGATGCTCCTTTCTGGGCAGAGATGCAGATTGAATCAAAAACATCCAGTACAAAATTTATCTTTGTAAACACAGCTGTATTTTTGAAAGATTAATTCAATTTGTTATTTCAGCTCTTTCAAATTTAATTTTGTAATTTGAATAGGCACAGAGAAAAGCCCAGCCTGTAATCACATCTGAGGTATACTGTAAGGTAACACCAGTGCAGAGGAAGAGAAGTATTGGAACCTTAAAGTGAATTGTTCCTCATATAAAATTAAGTTTAATCCTTGTTTATAGCCTTCTTAGAGGACAGGGAAAAATAAATTTTTTCTGACTCTTATGTCTTGGGAAATTGTATATGTTGCAGAATTGACTTTTTTTTCCTGAAACACAAAAGGTCTTGTTACTTTAAAATGGTAATAAAGCACCTGTCAGTTTTACAAAATGCAATGTGCCTGGTGCCATCCTGTAACCAACACCAGGAATTTTGATAAGGACAGTTAGGAGTCTTGAAGCCAAATAATTAAACTATGGCTAACATCCATTCAAATCCAAAATTCAGCAGGTCACTATGTCTATTACATCCCCAAACATAGTTTCAGTATCAGATAAAAAAGCTTCTTTTTTTAACATTCTTCTGGCTCAAAGGACATCAACAAAACAGAAAATTTAAATTGCTAGGTTAAACAATATTACAGTTCTGAGTCACCTGAACTTTTCCCCTTTATGTTTGGTGTTTTGGATAAGATCAGAATAAATAAAGAAAAATCCAAGTTTATTTAGTTAATATGGTATTCCCTCACCAAATGTACACAGTGTGTTACACTTGAAAGGAAAAATATTTGATGCATGTTTCTGTAATAGGTTATTGTGCCAACCTGTCTTAATTGATGCAGTTTTCCTGCTACTTAGATAATTCTTTTGTTTAAGTGAGTAATCAAAGATCTGAGCTGTGAGAGTAATTACACATCTCTACTTCTGCTACCTATATATACTTTCTATAAAATATTGGGCAGGATGCTGCAGAGAGAGTTGCTCCCACAGGAGAGTCCTCAAGCATAACACGTGTTGTGTACTTGTTATCCATTTGTCTCGTGGAGTTATTACTGCAGGTGTTCATGCAGCCTCACACTTTGGTACTGCAGATACTGAGGAAGCTTCTTGTTCAGAAAAATCAAAGTGAAAGTGTAGCAAATGTGCACTGTGTAAGATACTACAGGTATGAGCTTTGAATGGGCATGAGCATGGGCCCAGCTGGGATCAGGACAGCTGCTGGCTTCAGAAGCAGTGGGTGACCAAGGTCTTCTGTGCTGCCAAACCAAATGCATTTTCTGGAGCCATCAGCATTGCCATGTGCCACAGCATTTTCTTTGCTAAAGAATCAGTGGCTTTAGGTGTTCCCACCACTCTGGGCTTGCACACTCCTGGGCTGCTTTTGATCTGTGTGAGCTTTGAGATATTCTCCAGAATGTTTCTTGTATGTATCTTCCCAGAACTACATCCAGCCAGTCCTGCTTTTCAGTCCTTGGTATCTTGGTACCTGCTGTCTTAAAATGTCTTGGCTCCTGAAGTTCAACATTTCCCAATGAACATACTTTATGTACTTTCCCCTTACTTTCCCCCTTACTTTATGTACTGTTCATTTAAAAATGTGGTGAAGACAAAGCTTTTCAAGGCTTTAAATAATCATCGTTGAGACAAGGAGATCTCAGTTAAAAACAGAGAAAGTCCGTGTACCGTTCGCTGCTCTGGAACTTTCTCTAAGTTCCAGTGGTTTGGGACAAAATCACGTATTTTCGGGAACTGGGAGGGAGGATAAAAGTAGAAGGTGATGGGCATTATTAAAAAAAAAAAGGGGAGGGGCACAGGTGGATAAGTAATTTTTTGAAAGACATTAATCTACAAACATGCCATATACATCTTTGTGTAACTGTTTTGCAGCTCTCCCCAGCAGCCAAGTTCCCCAGTCTGCATGAGAAATAAGACTAAAGTTGATTCTTTCAGTACATTGCATTTCTGGCATCTGACTTTAAATACAAATGTTGTAAAAGGTGGTCTTTAAATTATGATTGTTGTCATAATGTTGTGGCAGCTCATTTTAGTGCCGCAGTAGTTCACAGCGTGAAAGTTTATTAGGACTACAGAATTACTCAATCACACTACTCAGAGGCATATTTAATATCTGCTTATACCTGTCTATAATGACTGCATTTTCTTCAGTGTTCCGTTCCAAAAGTCTCTTAGTAGTGATCCAAGAAAACACTGAAGAGTGAACTATTTTCCTTTTATAATGACAATTTAGTTTTTGTATGTATTGTGGAGTTGGTGTATCTGCAATACACAAACATTACAGTACTTTCGTGGACCTAGTGCAGAATGTGTGTTTTGTGACAGTGGCTGTTGTATTATACTACTGACAAAAGTAAGGCAGGCACTCACATTGGCATTGATGAATTCTGCTTATGTAGTTGCTACAAAACATAGGGTCCTCTGTGAATGGTCTGGGTATTTACATACCAAATGTCTCAGCATTACTAGGCTACCTGTTATACCACACTCAGCACAATGTTATCCAGGTCTTTGTCTCTATATTTTCAAGTACTGATGTTTTATATTCCTTTCCTTGCCACACTCAACATCTTAACTGAATGTTTTTTCTTGTCTGCATGCTGAGAAAAGATCAGGCTATATTAAGTTTTTCCCCTGTACCCACATGGGATTGACTCTTTAGAAGATCCCCTTCTTCTGTGTTTGGCTTTTCGAAGAGTTTGAGCTGCTCTGTGAAGGTCAAGGCTTTCTATGCAAATGCGAGAGAAAAAGCAAGATGCTGAAATAACATTAGCAGGTAACAAATAGGGAGCGAGGAGAGGTGGGAGCCTGGAGATAGCCAGGATGCTGAAAGCATGAAAAGATCACACCCAGTCAGAGCATTACATCTGCAGATCTGCTTCCTCCTTGGACGTGTGTTATATCAAACCTTCACCTGGCTATTTAAGCTCAAAATCAGTCACTGCTTGCTTTCCTGTGGCCCACTGTCTGACATCTTTGTAAGGTAGCCTTTGCAATAGCAGAGGGATGATTCTTCCCCTTTGCAGCCATCTGCTCTTGCACCCTATGTGCTTTTGAGATGGCATTTTTCTTATCATGCTCCTTTTTATCTGCAGGCTGAGCGGCTTGCAGGAAGCAAGAGAAGTGAAACTGTGTGACTTCACTGAAGGACCACATAATCTGGTCCACTTGGCTTTCATAGAACCATAAAACAACTCAGGTTGGAAGGGGCTTGAAAGATTCACAGCATTTTCCTTTCTCTAGTGAGGACCCTTGTTACTTCAAGCTACATCAAATGTAGCTATTTGGAGCAAAGGCCGTGTCTGTCATGCCCATGTTGTCTCTAAGGACAGTAGCATGTTTGTGTAATTTTAAGAAAAAGGGGCTCTCTTAACTGAGAAATAGTAAGCATTTAAAAAGAAGAATCTCTTGCTATTTTAGATCACCATGTACAAAATACACATGAATATATATGCTTACAGTATTTTATGTGTAAATCATTGCTGGAATAGATAAGATTCTCTTCTCTTTTCACTGAAAAGTATCTCTTCAGGGAGACCCACAGAATAACTTAATGAGAGTGTTAAATAAATACATCATCCTGCTTCTGATAGGCCAAATTAAGGTGTTCAAGATAAAATGCATATGGTTCTAACAAAATAACATAATTTATCATTATTAAGAGAACTTTCAGATATGTTCTTGCCTATTAGCTGTCTTACTTTACTTCACACCTTCATATGTAGTGCAAGCCAGACAAACGGTAGCAATAAATTAATATTGCCTGCCTTTTCAAAACCTTCATGTAGCAGTGGTTGTAGGAGATGTTATGGCACAAAGAAACAAAGAAAACAGCCTTTGCAAAGCACAGGCAGAAGTAAAATACACAATAGTTTTAACTTCTCAGCTTTGTGCTTTCCTTCACTTCCTTTCCCATTCTGTGTAGACAAATGGAATCAATTAAAATAAGGGAAATGTCTCCAAAATAATTTTTTCCACAGTGATTCCAGCTCTGAAGAACTGGAATAACCTATGTGTTTAAGAAGCCAAATGCAGTTTTTCAACATTCTTTCTTGAGTAAAAATAAATAAAGCTGCTGCTGCAGCATTTAGTACAAACACAAAGATTTGGCAAGGAATTAAAGTTATTGATGAAGTTTTGGTTCCATTTGAGTTGTATTAATTACTGTGTACCACACTGATGTGTTTGTTGTTGCAGTAAAAGATCATTTCAAAAATTGCTGTCCATAGTAATTTAAAAACAAACAAACAAAAAACATTAAACTGACCTTAGTTAATATGAAAAATATTTATTATGAAGTGTGCTGTGTATAGCATATCCAATTTTGGGTGTGGGGAGAAAAGGTAATGCTTCTTAAAAACAATAACCACTTCACTTAAATTTGCAAGAGGATTGCAAATTGGTTGGCATCATCCTACAGGAAAGACAGTAGGTAAACAAGTTATAAAACTGTTGCCAAATCCTACAAGTAACCATTATTCTTGTACATTTCTTTTCTCGTCAGCATTCACATAAGATGCATTTTATAGTCACAGTGCAAGAAAATATGAATGTGGAACTTCTTCATATAGCATTAGAGACCCAGATTAGCAGCAGTAAATGCAATATGACTGTGATATCATCAGGGATTTTTTTCCTAGTTAAGATTCAACAGTGTGCCCATGAAATACACCTGCCAACTTTCCAAGTGCAACAGGAAAAAAAAACTTAATTTTTATATATATATATATACACACTCACAGGACTTTTTCCTTTTTCCCCATAATAAAGAACCATGAGAATGTATATGTTTATATGTGATTCCTGACTGTAACAAAGTAACCATTTCTTGCTGCAAATTTGTAACAAAAGAGAGAAGATAGCTATTTTTCCTATATTTATGCATGTGGATATAACAACCTATATCTATTTTAGATATGTAAATGTGTTTAATATGTAAAGCTATCTGTTGTACATCAGCTTTAGTTATAATCAACATTTTTTCAAGAAAAACAGGAAATCGTTGTTACTTTTCCAGTGATGACCCTCTTAGGAGATCAATTTTTTAAAAACTGAGACCTAAAGAAATTGCTGTCTTACAATGTTTTCATATTGTTATGCTGTGGTGGCACTTTTATGTCTTTAGGCCTTGCCTTGTCCAGTAAGTTGATTCTACATAAGGTGTTGCACCCTCTCCTGTTAGGCCACTCCTGCTTTTGTCTGCCATCAAAAAATAAACAGTGGTATGAAATTTAAAAAAAGTTTGCTTTTAAGGGCAGAAAATTGTTCCCTAGAGATTACTTCAGCAATTATATTTAAATGAGGGAAAAGTTATTAAATAATCATTTATTTATTGTTTTTGTTGTTGTTAATATTAGTAACAATAATTAGATAGTTTTGTTACTTATTTTACAAATAAGGTGAGACATAAAAGAAGCAGAGGAGGCAAACTCCTCTATATGACTCTTACATCAACTTAGTTTAGAAAGCAATGGTAAAAGTAGCACTACAAGGGTCTGTAGCCATATTGCATGGATTTACTTAGGAACACACCCTGACTATAGTTAGGAAGATGATGTTTCTGTGCTAATTAAGATATGCCACCCCCTGTGCAAGGTTCTCAGATTCCTTCAAGGGCTGAGACCTGTATTGTTGCCTTTCCTTCTCATGTGTCCATCCTGCTAAGAGCTTTTACAAACCAGATTTCTTGTCATTATGACTTTGTTTACTGAAGCTGTGGACATGCTTCTTCAGATCCACCCGTGTGGGTGCACACTTCAGCTGCACTTTGCCATGACCTTTTGGACATTGCCCTTCCTAAGGTCTGCTGCCTAGCTACTTACCTGAGTAATTTTAGGGCACTCACATTGAAATTTATCACTGAGACCTTGGAGTGGCAAGTTTGGCAGGATAATAAGGATGAGTAATTCAGTGGCAGTGAGAAAAAGAATCTTCATCAGGGCTCAGCAGGATTTGTTAGAGCTCATGGGTTATACACCACGCAATTACAGTTCTGTGAAGTACATGGAAAAAGAGATGTCTGGCCACCTTTGTGCAGCAGAGCCAACACAACTAAGGAAGGATAAATGTGATTATTGAAGTAGACAGACATTTATACAGAGCTGTCAAGGAAAGGTGCCATCATACTTTTCAGAGCAGAACTATGCACTCTGAGTGAGGCAAATTCGAAAAAAGTTTAAAAACCCGGCCACCTTATTTTCAGCCCTGCAGAAATTTGAGCAGTCACTTCTACCTCAATTCTGAGCTGCAAAGTAAAATCTTTGTGTGGATAAAAAGCACAAGATATGCCACATACCTTCAGAAACTGAAGATGATAATCTGGTAGTATTTTGCAAGCAGTGGCAATGGGTCTGCAGGATCTACTCCATCAGCAGTGTCAAGATGGGAAGGCAGCCCCTAGGATTCAGGCCAGCCCCTAGGATTCAGGCTGCCTCCCAGGCCAGCACTGTCCCATTGCAATTGCATCTGTCGCATGGCTTGGCATGGAAGCCACACATAACCTGCTCACCAGCCACAGGTGTCCCTGACAGTCAGGCACTGGCCAGCCAGAGACCTTTGGAGAGGACAAAGTTCAGACTTGTCAATTTCACTGGATTTGGTGAATTTTTAGGGTAATATAATGTTCTTTCAGTGTCTGTGGGACATTCAGATTTTGCCTCTATGATTCTTCTTACTTAGTTCTATGATTTCATTCTTACTGCACCTCCCCATATGTATCTCTGATGCTCTGTTATACAGGGAAAACCTCTCCTACATGCATTTTTTCCCCAACAACAATGAAAGATTTCATGAAGTGGCTTATTCCTGTGATTGCTTGCTGCCAGCTATGACAAAGGACTAGTACTGTTTCCATATGAACACACAAACACCTAATAAGCAGAAAATGGTTGGGTTACAGGATGGACCAGTGCTTACTCTTCAGTATAAGACTCAGACTGCTTGTCTCACATTTGCTGATAAATCCCATTCTGAAGCCCTAAGCCTTATCCTGGATTCAGACAGAAGGCAATAGTAAGGTTTTCAAGTTCACAAGAAACAGCTGACCGTATAGACTTGTACTAAACCTTTGAACAAGGACAAATTGTCAGGTTTTGTGGGCTGGACCTGTCAGGACCAAAGTACATAGTTTTGCAGGTAGAATTTAAATATCAAATAATTCAGAAGGAGCTGAAAAACAACTTTTATATTTCTATTTATTGTCTTCTCCTGACGACAAAGTGGTTCTTTATTGCACATTCTTTCCTGGGGAATTTAATTGCAATGTGTTACCTAAAGAGGTAAATAACATTTTGGGTAACCAAGTTGCTGAGAAAATCATAGAGCCTTTTTCCCCCAAAAGCTTCCTGTGGTCAATGAAAATCCCCTGGCACTGACCTCTGCACTGGCTTCCAGCCACTTACCAGAAGAGTAAATGCAGTGTACAAGTTACAAACATGCATGATGAAAAAAGAGCACAATAGGTAGCCACTTAAGTCTATAATTTGGGAGAATGATCCACAGTGAGTGCTTGCTGCTGAAGTGCTTTCTTTAGACTCGACATGGTGAGGACACTGTAAGGAGGCTGTTGTGGTTCGGAGGGTTAATGAGTGTCAGTGTGTAAATACTGGTGCAGTCCTTCTGCTAAGGCAGGGGATGTTTATAGATGGGAATTTTTCAGCAGCTATAAATGGAAGGTCTGTTTGTTTTGTCTAAAGCACATGGGAAAGGCTTGATCATAACGTTAGAGATTCAAGGCTAATGGCTTTTAAAAAATCCTTACATTTCAAAGTTCAGCTTAAAATGCCATGGCATAGGTTCTGGAAGGGAGGCAGCAGACTAGGCAAGCTGCAGCAGCCCAGCAAAGGCCGACAGCACAGCACTGGTGGCTCTGCACTTGCTGAAATGCCTGCACGCCTGTGGTTTGCTAAGGAAGCCGCTCACACATAAATCTGTGCTTTTATTGCATTCGAGTCAAGAGGTGCAGCAGTAGATAACATCACCTGTTGGCACAGGGACAGCAAACAGCAGTTCGTACCTTTCTCCTACAAAGCCATCTGCCCCGGCTGAATATGATTGACTGAGAAGTCACGTACTCAGTCTCATCTATCTCCCCAGTTGGGGGAGAAAAAAAAAATGCAATTCAGGTTTCAGCATTTTTGTAATCCCTCTGAGCCTCCCATTAAATTTGCTCTACTGTGTGGGAAAGGATTAAAGATTCTTTGGGCTCCAAAACACAGTATACAAAAATTAAGTACTACAGCATGGTTTGTGGTAAGGCAGCAACTAAAGTGTACAGCCTGCCACATAACCCAGAGCAGCGAGTTCTCTTTGACAAGTAACACTTGTTGACAGCTTAAAATTTCTGTGGGTAACACATGCCACAGTTGTGTATGGCCTTTGTTTTAAATATTCTGTATGCAACATATTTCATAACTAACTTCAAAAATAATCAGTTGTTCATATGCTGTTACTAACTTAGAGTGCCAAAAGAAGGGAATATTTGCTGGCAAGAAAAACTTCTGTTTCTTTATGAACAGCTTCATAAATGCTCCCTTGTAATAAACATTTCAAGATTAAAATCAATGCGTTACAAGTTTCAGACAAGGCTGTTGATCAAGATGAAATAGTTCATTTCCTAAAAGGCAGTATTATTCACATTTTATGTGAGTGTAAACATAGATGAGAAATTTTTATTTAAGAGCAGCCAGGATTTTTTCCCCACCAAAAAAGGTAAACGGAAAATGACAAAAACATTCCTTCCCTGATTTTTTACTACTTTGAGAGTCTGGCTTGCTTTTAGGCTTAATTTGCACAGTATTAAATTCTACTATATATACCACGCTTAGTGTAATAAAGCAGCTAGCCTTTTTTGTCTTAATTCAACAATTAAATGTATGAACCGTTTTTTTGTCTGAAAAGGACACAGAGCTTCTATGTACCCAGGCCTGAACGAGAAAGTAGGAGCAAGAAAGGGTATAACAGATATTAAAAATTAGACTCCAAAATCCATACTTTTAAAAATAAATATTGTCTTCTGCTTTCATAACCCTACCTGCATGAAACTTCTTCCTTCCCTGTCTCAGCTGCTAAGCCAAGAGCTGTGTGTGATGACCGCCAGATTTGCATCCAGCCACAGTTTACCAGTGTTATGGGGCAGACTAGAAAGTGCTAAAGAACAAGAGGAATCAAAGCATCAATGTTGCATTTTTGTCATTTTTCATTTCGTCATTGCACTACACACCACAAATATAGGAGGTCTGAATACCATCTTGTGAACAAGAAGTAGTTCCAGTGTGTGTAAAATGCTACTGCTGAACTGCTGTAAAATGAACTGTTGAACTGTTTTCACCATTCGTAAGGCTAATTAAATTAGGATTCCAAAGGAACTGGAAAATAATACCGTGCCGTGCAATTTATATCTAGGCTCTCTACCCAAAAAGCATAGGAGATATCTGCTGACTATATCCATATTTTTATTTTTCATTATATTTGTCTTTTCATTTAACATAGAACCTGCTTGCTTTTTCTCTTAGTAACTTCTAATGTTAATTTTCGAGACTTTAAATGGTATTCCTCAATGTCATTATTTCAAGATTTTATATATGCAGGTATCTTATGTATTCGTTATTTTTCTTAAGGTCTAGACAATGGTATTATTTCCAAAAAGAAATATTTATAGAAAGAAAATGTAATTATGAAAAAGCTTAATATATGGGCCATTCAGTTCTTGGGATTTTTTGTGCAGCCTAAATTATAACCTGTTTACTTTCCAGTTTCAGCTTTCTGATATTTTGATTTCAGGTCACCATTGGCCAGCTGTACTCCACAGAGAAATTGGTCATTGAGAGTCAGGGAAACACATAGCCAAGAGAAGCCTCTCATCCTGAAACAACACTGGACCATCTTCAGCATCCTACAGTGCCACATACAGAAGCATAAACTCACTGCACATGTCTGAGCTTGTCTGTTCAGCAGAAGAAATACCTGAGAGACTCCATTTTTGGCAACCAAAGTACTATTTTCTAATGTGTCATATGTTCTAAGATAAATGGCTGTGATTTATAATAGTATGTAAGGTAGTCTTGAAATCTGTTTGCATATATGTCCCATGTGATGGAATAGTTCCTGCCCTATTTCAACAATAAAACTTCATTAAACTACCTGTAACCAGATACATTACTCTGCTTCTGACCATGTCTCTCACTGATCACAAAAAATGTGTTAGATTTAAAACCCCTCACCCCATTGCTACATTTATATTGATCCTATTGCATTTAAAAATATCCAGCATCTGAATTAAGTGACTGAATACGTATTTTATTTTAAGTATTAAAACCAAAGATGGACAGAATTTTCGTCTCCTGGACCTTGATACTTACAGATATCATAGGCTGCATTGTATGGTTTCCTTGAAGAGCATCCCTTGACTTTTGAGGTGGTGACATAAAAATTTCACTAGTTCTTTCTTTAGTTTCCAAGAGTTAATAACCAGTCTTGTCCTACTTTTAACAATTAACTGAACAGAATAGCAGAATTTAAGACTTGAATTACTGAGACTTGGGAACTTTCAAATGTTTTTTCAGCACCAAGTCCTTTAATTTGTTGAGGTGCAGCTATTAACAGAAAGTTCATCACTTCATGAAAGATTTACCTTTTTGACAAAGATCATTAATTTTGCCAGACAAAAAAGAACCTAACTGCAACAGTAACTCAAGTGCTGTAAGTCATGAAGTGGTAACAAGCTTTGCCTAGAAAAAGTGGAACACTCAGTGTATCATTTTAGTGGTTATTCTTAAATGCATAGAATACTCAACACTTTTAAGATTAATAAAAATAAGCAAGCAAAATTTTTGATCAGGTTCTGCTCAAGTCATTGCTGTGCTTGAATTTGTTTTCTATTAGAAATCTACAGAAAAATTAAGCAGTACAAAGCTATTTTAATGGCATACAGAAAAAAAGTTTCCTTGTATTTTAGTGAATTGTTGTGGGGTTTTTAAATAGAGAAACAGAAGCTCAAAACTAGTTCCATGGCACTGTGGCCTTTAAAAACCACACAAAACCTTCACAAAATTCATCCTTGTTTATGTTCTGTGTTGTTCATGCTCTGTGAAAACATTATTAAAGCAGAGTGTCTAATTAAAGTGTCTAATTTAGAAAAAACTCCCATTCCTCACTGCCATTTAAAGTGTATTTTACCATTTTGCACAATTAGATTGAGATAAATAGTAATCAATTTCATATGGACAATACAGTGTACAGAATAATACAGTGTGTACCTGAGACTGCAAATGTAGGCCCCTTCTCAATTTCAGATAAAAAGCAAATACAGTAATAATTCTCCCCTTATTAGGTGTATAAGTATTGCAATGTAAATTGCTTTTAGTGAACATTTTATTAAAATGGAATTTAATTATTCTAATAGGTAATATACATTAGGTTTTGTATTTGAAGTCTTCACAATCACAACTGGATAATTAAGTGCACTTAAGTTAATGGTGAAACTGCAGGGGAAGAAGGATTTGATTGCTCTTTAAGCTTCCAGTCAGCTCACAGAAATGTAATAACATCTTACGCTCTTGGATGACACAGGCTTGGAAGGGCTGCCAGTTTTATACTGCAAGAAACTTGTCTCTAAAACAGTACATGTAAAAGCCTTGCTAAAACAGCTTAATTACTGGAACAATCACTGCATACCATTTCAAGATCTGAGAATGTATGCTAGGGAGCAAAACAAACGTATTTATAAATAGCATAGCCCTGATTTATAGAGGGACAACTCCATCGGTAACATTTTTGCTATTTAAATCTATGTTTTCACCATGTTTACAAAAAAATAAGAGAGCTCTTTCAGTGCATAATCAGTTCTTCCAAAATACCTTTCCAGTGAAGTTCTTTAGTATTGTTTCCAACAAGAATACAGCTGTAGACGATGTATGCTGTCATATAGGCAGGCAGTCACGGGAATATGAAATTTCTTATTAATTCCCTCCGAAGTATGAAGGCGATTACTTCTCCATTAATGCCTGAAAATTCTGTTGTTAAGTTTTGGTGGTAGATAGAACACTACTGCAGTCCCACTTCGTGCCATCTGCTCCTACTTTCTTTCTCAAGGTTACCATTCATATTCTCTCCCTTACCGATTTCTATCTGCAAAGGAGCAGTGGTAACCTTCAGGTACATTCTATAAAGAGGACAGTCAAGGGGGGAAAAAACAGTAATCAGGCTCTGTAATTTCCCTCTGTCCCCAGTCTGTACCGCAGAGGGTAAGACAGCTGACTTTCTCAGACAAGGACAAATAAGTTCTTACTCAAAATTACCGATCAGCTTATCATACACTATTTATACATTACTTATTAGAAGCAAGGTAAGCCTCTGCTGCTACAGTCCAAAAGTCTGTGTAACACTATCTAGCTTGTTAACAGGAGAGCAAAGCTAGTGAAGGTATTGCCAGCTACTCCTCAAACCCAACACCGTCACAGCATTTTAGATGTTTACTCCCTGTTTTGGACAGGCCTCTGTGTTTCCTTTGCTTGTAAGTGCATGCTCAGTTAGTGTTAATTATGTGCATATCAGTTGTACGTGGTTGAAAGATACCTACAAATATATTCTTCTCTTGCCTGATGTCCATTTTAAGGTATTTTGCCAAAACATGCCCAGTTCTCTATAAAAACATGGCTTGACAAATGCTGTATCATTGAAATCCTACAAGCTATGGAAGGAAAATACTTGGTAACCACACCTGGCTTAGGAAGTCGAGCACAGAAATAGCAGATGCAGGCTGGGGTGACTTTAGTGTTGTGTTGGTGTCCAGTTGCCCTGTTCTTACTCTTGGCTAGGGATGTGCTCATCGTCACTGATGGAGAGAGCAGATGGGAGAGCTGGCACTGTGGTCCAGCCTCGGAGCTGCTGTGCTCTTACAGCTGCACCTTCTGTGCTTCACCAGTTCCGTTTACGTTGCAATACTCATTAAATCTCTCTTGGCATGCTGTCAGAAGCTTTGTTGGATTTTGTCAAAGCCGTGTAAACAACAGGAATGGTTAAAACACAAAGGAATGATCCCATGACTTATGTACAATGCCCCCTATTACAAAAAGTATATATTTTTTCCTTAGAACAGAGATCAATAAATATCTTTACTAAAGCTGCAATGTCTTAGCAAAACAAGTTTGCTTTTGTGTTATATTAAAAATGTTTTTTCCCGATCTCGACATTTTAGCAAACTATTGACCTCAGCAGTATTAACCAAAATTTGAATGTTTGCCTATACTGAAGTTTGTAATTACTTTTACAGGATAAATTAGGAAACAGCGCTCTGAAAGGAAAAAAGGAACCATTTAATTAATATTAGTAACTGTTCAAAGGACAGGCATTTCTATTGTGTGTTATGACCTCGTAAGAAATTTTTCTGCAATTGAAAGTATGGTTTCAGAATGCCCAGGTATATCAGAGTTACAGATTTTCAGGAGGAGAGCAACCCAAGGGAGAAGCATGTGAACACTTTACATACAGTGTTGAAAAAGGCTAAGATGAATTTTAACTTACTACTCACTTTTCTCAAAAGATATTTCTATAATAAAAAAAACTTCTCAGTTTCCAGGCATTAAAAGCAAAACTTTTACCCTCTAACATCAGCACGTAGAATAATTTTATGGAGAAGCACCAGCCCCTCAACTTTACTTCCTGTAATGCAACATAAATGCGTCTCTTCCAATACCCAGCACAGACCATACGTACGTGTAAACAGAGCCATGAAAGAGCTGTGCACTGACTGTTTTCCTGAGTTTTCCATAATGATCTACAGTGAAATCCTGGCATTATTCACGTCAGGACTATACTGTTCGCTTTGTTCCACCATTCTTAACACAGGCATGATTTCATACTCTTGGGAATATTTTGCTTGACGACCTTTATAAAAAAGAACTAAGCTGTGCAGCTCTTTCACTGAGTGTCTACATTCCTACTTTTTCTTTTTTCAGTATTTTAGACTATAAGAATAGTGCATGAGCCCTTAATGTGGAAGCAGGAAAAAAAAACAGAGAGAGAAGCCAGTAATTTTTCCAAAACTGTGTATTTTCTACAACTGTAAAAGGAAAAAATTTGGAACTCTCAAACCTGTTTCACAAACATACACAACTTCAAAAAGATTCCACAGCTTAGAGAGGTAATTAAATATGTTTTGCAAGAGATGCTTCTTTCTAAACTACTTACCTTTTTTACTGTTAAACCAGTATGTACTGAAGCTTTGCAAGAGGGGGAAATGATGGTAATTAGTGCATTCAAGTAACTACTCTTCTGTGTTTGAGAAAAAGAACTATGGAGACCTGTGAAGAATGTACAGGCTTTCTACTGAAAGAGTACACTCCATAAATATTTATAACAGTCTTTGGCAATGTGCTAATCCAAGGCAAGTAATTTTCCCTCTCTCAGAAAGAATCATGAAAAAACAATTAAGGTGATTTAATTACTGCCATGCACAGACAGCAGATTTTGAACTCTTGACAGATAAACATTCATCACAGTGCCATGTTACCCTAACCCCATAACACAAGAGTCTGAGCAGAATGGACAATTAAACCTAGATCATTTCCCTTACCTTCCTGCAGTACTTTGGGCTGGATCCAAATCCCAGGGAAGCCAATGGGAGCAGAAGCCAGACTTTCCAAGTACTGACTGAAAGCTCCAATTTTAAATAAAACAGAAGTAGTTTTCATGCAAGCTTACAGATCTTCATGACACCAAACTAAATTTAGCTTCACAGTCCTTTTCTGAATCATTTAAATCTGAATTTAAAGTGTACATGGCAAAACATTGCTTAAGGAAGATTTAACTTTGATGTCCCTCACAGTTACCCCTACAGAGTTTCAACTATATTAAACTTATTTCATATGTATACACCTATAAAAAAAAAAAAACATTTGGCAGCTATTCCTCCTCTTAAGTCCTTAATCCATGGTGGGGGAACAGAAATCTGGGTAAAATAAAAATCTTTGGAGCTGGAGTTTTTCCAAAAGTGCAATAAATCTGAAATTTCTTATTTAAATTAGGGGAGGGAACGTGTTTATGAGCACATCCTCCAAAAGTTATGCTTTGAATCTTCATGAAATATATTAACAGTAATGCAAGCAAGCAGGAAGAGTGCATCACTTCATGTTTTACTCTACTGGCCTTTAGATTTTAATAGAATTAAAACTACCTTATTTCAATTAGATTCCTTTAAAAATAATGTTGCAGTTATGCCATGTGTCTCAATCTATGACCAGGAGCAGCAGTCCTGGGTTTTGTTGATGTGGGCTTGCAAGCCTTCGATACACACATGGTCCAGATGGATTTTTACAACTGCTGCCCCGTGTAATCTTTAATAAAGCCTTGCATTTCCATAGCCCTCAATAACCTCAGCTATGAAAATACAGACAACACAGAGTAGGCTGTCTTTGAAACCTGCTTTGGAAATCTATGCTGCTTTAAAATTTTAAAAGCACAGAACTGTAATGTGTATTAAAAAGTGAGTATGTCTGATTCCCATCTAGAAGTTTCCCCCTTCCTTTCACAAAAAGTAATTTTTAATAGCAAATAAAAGCACTTTACCAGGTATCAAAGCACAAAAATGTTGTGCTTTAATTAAATTGGCAGGATTTTCAATTGGCACCCATTTTCTGAAGCACTGAGAAGATTGTACTGTTTAACCTCAGCAAGTACTGTCTTGCATTTCAAATTTCAGGTCACACATCTGAAGAGCACACATGTTGTATGTCCTGGATATTGATGTTTACAGCAGACCAGAGAATGTTTTCAGCCCTCTGTCAATAGGCACAGCTAGCCAGGATTCTTCATGGTACCACCTCTGCCCAGACACAGCCATCAGCATAGGGCTGCTCCTTTAAATTCTGCTAAGGAGAGATCCCTCCCCTCCTTTTTCTGGTGGATGTTTCCTTCTTCACTGAAGCAACTCATAAACAAAGCACAGAATAAGGAATGGGCTCCAGAAATCCCAACTATTACACTGTACTTAAATGAAGGATCAGTCTTGACACTGTTAGGATCACATGTCAGCTTAAGAGCACACTATTTCATTGATGCAGCAATTTGAAGAAAGGCTAATTCATACCAGGTTATCCTGTGTAACATCCATGATAGATTTAAAACAAACTTGTGTAGGGAATTAGTAGAGTTCACTATTCTCCCTTAAAACCTTTTTGGCGAGAGTTCACATGTAACTTGGAGGACAACAGTACCAACTTCTGTTTGCCTGCACAGAGCTTTCCCTCTGTGCGTTGTCACAGCAAACTGATCCAGTCTAACAGCAGAGTGATATCTGAAGGAATTAAACACCTCCGAGTCTCTGGCTGTATTCTCACACTGTGGTTTATGTACAGGCTTTTTTGGGATGAGGGAGGACAGGCTGTGTTTCAGCAGCAGTGAGCATGTGAGCAGAACTGCAGGACCTTTAGTCTGAAGCTCCCTCTGCTACATGTCTTTCCCCCAACAGAACCCCTGCTTTTAGCTCTGGGTCTGATCCAGCTATCTCAAATGGGAGGTTAGCTGTAGGCTTGGAAATATTCTCAAGTACAGGGAATTTTATAGAGAAGCTATTTTTTCTAATGTTCTCATAATAGCATTTAAGATGTTTTATGTCTTCAGAGGAAATGAAGACCTGAGAAATCTCGTGGTATGCTCTGTTTCTAAAAAGGAAAATGACATTTCAAGGTCTTACTGAAGACCATACATCCATGTCAGGGCACTTTCTGCATTCTGGCAATGTCTTTTCATTAACAAAAAATAACCCATATTTTGAGATACTGTATCAAAGGAAAACAAGCAGCTTCAAAGTTCCAGAAGAGCCAGAACAAAACTTGACCGAAACCCACCAATTTTCCACCTATGCTCGTAAAGCTTCCTCTCACCACAGCTCTCCTCACGATGCCTGTCACAAGGGGCTGTCACGGACTTAGAAGGCAATTTGCCTCATGGCTATGGCAGCATAAGTAATTTTCAGCTACAGCCCTAAATGCTGATTATGGACGGGATCATCCCTGGTCAGGACACGCACACGACAGGGTGGGAACACAACCAGGTTGCAAAACTGAAGTTTCCTGTCACGTTTTGCTAAATTTAAAAAAAAAAAAAAAAAAA
>VZTJ01003205.1:286694-311879 GCA_013397795.1 Orthonyx spaldingii
TGCGGCTGGGGCGGCCGCGGGCGGGGGCGGGACCTCCCTGGACGGGCAACGCGGAAACAGCCGCGACGGGCGGCCCCGCACGTCCTCCGGGCCGCGGGGGCCGCCGTTACCAGGGCGCGGAGCAGCGAGCAGCGAGCAACGCTGTTTTACGGGCTCGGAGCGCAGAGGGGCAGCGGCGAGAGGCGCCCCGCCGGGGTCCCCCCGCCGCCCTGTCCCGCACGCTCCGGCCGGGGGAAACCGCGCAGGCTTCCTTATTACTGTAATTAATTGCTATCATCATCATCGTCGTCGTCGTTGTTATTTAGGCTTCCAGCCGTCGAAAGCTCCCCGAAGAAAGAGCCCGGACGGTCAGGATTAAGCAGGAGCCCTCTAGCCCCAGGCTGGCATCAGCGAGGAGTTCCATCCATTCAGGGAACGGGAGGCGGTGGGAGCTGAGCGGCCCCTCGGGAGCGGGGCTGAGCCGCCGCCCTCGCCGCTGGCCCGGCAGTATAAGGTCTGGGTGCTGCCCGTGAGCCGCGCTCGTCTGCTGCTGGGAGTTTGTGAGACCCCCGGCTTTTTTGTGTGTAAATCACTTTCCACTCATCCTAACTGCAGAGAAAATCTTTGAGACCAGAGCGCGAGGACAAAATCCCAAAGGTAAAACAAACTCCAAAGGCATTAACTTTTTAAAGTACAATATGTTTTGTAAGCAAATCTCTCTTTTTTTACCCACACCCGGTACTAACTGTACTGTTACTTGTGTAAGATCGAGTCCAAAGGCTCAGGAGGCACACACGGGTGCACAAACACTCTTTTAGAAGGTCAGGCTGTCTCCAGAGTTTCTAATTAAAAACAAAAAATCAAGAGGGGAAAACAAAATACAGGCATTGCTCCTTAAATAAACAAAGAGAAGTGGAATCCCTCTCAGTTTTATTTTGAAGGCATGATGCATAGTAAACAGCATCCTTGTAACAACGTTTTTATAAGTAGGATGAGGTCCATATCTGAGAAGTTTCCAAACTTGGTTCTATACTTTGTGCGTGCTACAGCTATTGTCTGGGGTGATTTGCACGGATGATTGCAAAAACGCTACATTATTAAACTTCCCTCCATTCCATTTCTCATGGAAGAGACACCAAAAAGCATATGCAAACAACCCAGTGCTTTTCGAAGCAACATACTCCCACTATGGATTTAGCAAGGAGGCTTTTTGTTTGTTTTGCATAAGTTGTTTTATTTTTAGCATCGGTCTGGTTGCCAAAAAGCAGCCTCCCAGTGTGAGTGAATACACTGCAGTTCAACTGAGTGTGCAGTCTGGGTCTGGCAGAGGAATGAATGTCAAAGCAGCAGAAACATCACCAAACAAGTTTTCTTCGCAGACACTGCTGTGAGGATGTTCTTGCTACACCTTGACAGAAGAGCTGAACAGCGAGCTGCTCCTTAGAAGTGCCAGATAATCTGACTGCTTGACGTTTGTTTGTCACTTGGTTTAGGGCATTGTAAGAAGAGGAACGAAGGGCAAACATCCTGGCTGGCGCCTGCTGTGCTAATGGAAAACCTGATGAGCGCCAATTTGCCATCAGGTGCTCATCATCAGCTCTGCTGGGAGCTGCCACGTGTGGCAGGCTGTTGGCTAAACCCTTCATGGGAGCATTCCTTTGACTTGTCCACTCCAAATGTGCCACCGTTTCAGCTCTTTGAACCAACCAGCCTCAAATTAATGGTGCTAAACCCCAGACTGTGGTCCTGAGTTACTCAGCTGAGGTCTGTGGTGCAGCACAGGAAGGAGGAACACAACTGTCCTCTTTCCTGGATGTGGCAGGGAAGGTGCTGGTGTCTCTAACAGAGAAGTGGACAGAAATTTTGGGTCTCTCCCAAACACTCCCCTGTTAAGTAACATTCACTGTGATGAAAACAGGTTGCAAGCACTTTCTTACTTGTGCCTGGAAGTGAGACCTCCTCACTTACCTATCTGAGTCTTGTGGCACCTCAAATTCCCAAGCTGGGAAGAAGAAAAATGAATAGATGATGTGTAGGATAAGGGTGCTTAGTGCTTAAAATATGTTCAAGAACCCTTATGTAAAATACAACACTGCTGCTTTACTTCCTTGAAGTGTTATCTATGAAATGAAGAAATGAAGAAACCAGCCCTTTCTTCCTCATGTGGAAGCTATCCCAGCTTGCCAAATCATTAACAAATGTTTTAAGCAGCGAAGGGAAAAAATTGTACCATTTGCTCATAAGGCAAAACCATTTGGACTACTAGAAATTTCAGAGTAATGTGAAAGGTTTAAGCAAAATAAGGGACAGCAAAAAGAGAAAACAACTGTAAACATTGATAAAAGTTAAGTAATATGGTAGCAATTAATACACATTTCTTATATGTTCCATAACTCTGGGAGACAGGCCTGCAAAAAGAGCTACAATTCATAGAAAATAAGCAAAAGCAGTTAAGGCAACATGAATCCATATTGCAAGAAAATAATTAAAATCAGGCAATTAACGGCACACAAACTCGTATTTTTAGTGGGAATCAGTTGCTACCATTTTGAAAGGAGTAATTTAAAATCAGATAAACCTTCAGAACAGATGTTCAACTACACAACAAACCCTGCCAGAGGACATTAGTTATGAAGGCATTTAGTGTTCTCTTACATGTTTTAAAATGGCTTCTCCTAAAAGAACAGTGCAACCTGGGTCTCAGGCTTATAAGTACTTACCACATTTGCTATTAAAGAAAGTGTTGTGATACAAGCAGAGGGATTTCCGAATAAAAGAGAGCATTATTAGCAGCCATGAGGCTTTTTGCATTTCCTGAGCTTGGACCAGATATGTTTGGGTTATCAACTACACACAAGATCAACACAGTAATTCCTTTCATTTCCCTGCTTCTTGTTTCACAACAGCCCATCTTGACCCTATCCTGCAATCAGCACACACATTTTGCAGAAGCATTTGCATCCTAAGATGATTACTGAAAATGACATTAAAAAAAGAATGTGAAAATCACTGGTAAGCAATCCATGGTATTGCTTTTCAATTCTCATCATGATTGCATGGGAATGTATTTCTCAGGACTCATTAGATCAGGCATTTTGGTTTGGAGCTATATTTGATATGGAGCTTGATAAATTGGTCAAGCTGCTTGGATCGATAGTTGTTGTCATTTGAACAGAAAATTAACATGAAAATATTTGTTTGCAGACACCCAGAGTCAAGTAACTGGAGGATTCTCTGGATTCAACTCAACCACACAATGTAAAGCAGAAACACATTCAAATACTGTTCATCATTTCTTTTAATGCACTTTTAATATTACCTGCAACTTCCAAACCCAAAGGTAGCAGATTTTTCAGTTAGTCCAAGGGGAAAGTATTCAACTTTTGGTGTACCTAGTGCCAGATCTCTCCAATTTCCTACTTATATGTTTTCTAAGAAAATCTCCTATGACAATAGCTTGTCAGAAAATGTGAATGAGTCATAACTCCTAAGCCCTATGAAACAATTTACAGGGATTTAGAAGTAGGCAGGGATTATCACAGTTCACACACAAAATTAATACCACCTTTTACGAATATTAGCAGCATTCGTTCAAACAATATTCTTGCTTTGCTTTAGAATTATGTAGCTCTTCATCCCAATTTTAACAGACATGTTTCTTGTACAGAAATGCCAGCAAGGATATTAATAGTCTCCTCAATTATTAAAAAAGAAAAAAAAAAAAAAGATGCTTCCTATCCCATATAAAATTTTAGCCTCTGTGTTTCTCATAAGGATGGGATTTCAGTTTACTATGTTTATGAGGGTGGTCAAACACTGAATGAAAAACTCTGTGGGTCTACGCAATTTGAATAGAAATTACTCAGAAGTGAGATTATTAGACCTAATTTTCTTCTTTATGCAGGAAAACCAAGTTAGCTGTACTTCACAAAGGGAAGCATTAGATCCATAACGGGAAAAATACTGAAATGGCAACAAATAGATGGAAGTGATTACTTTAATTTCCAAATCTTAAATACAAAGATTTAAATGTAATTTCTGCAGAATGCCCAGCTAGCAAAACCCTTTAGACCTTTGAGTCTCTCAGACAGCACTTTTAGAGTTCTCTGCTGTATAGTTTTTCTTGTGTCTCAGCAGACCGTCATCTGATGTTCCTGATGAGATTACTTTAAATACATGAAAATACACTTATTCAGTTTTCCTGAACTACAGCAGTGGCTGTGTTTCTTATAATGATGTTGAATATCCTTTTCAATTACTAATACCAAGTCTTTGGCAGTAAGGCAAGGAACATCCCTTCATTTGGGTGAAATGCTGACCTCCTTGAAGATGGAGTTCTGTCATTGATTTCAGTAGGTCCAAGATTTCCCTACATCTGGTATAAAATCAAGGCCATTCTTCATGACAAGTAAATATATATAGTAATGGCACAAGGGATTCTAAATTCAGAACGAAATTGGCATTAACGCAGACAAAACCATGTTGCACAAAAACTTTCCATTCACTAAGATTTCTGAAGTAGTGCCTCGATCTTTTGGGTCATAAAGGTGTCAAGATTGGTTTAATACCTTTGATATTTATAAGGTATTTAGCTAAACTTTTTATATTCATGTGGTACACTGAAAATCTTAAGACTAAATTTGTCAGTCTTTTAAGCAGTAAATTATATGATGATAAAAACCCCCTCTCATGTACATGTTGTCATCCTGCCTTCCTTATAGACTGTTGTTGCATTTCAACAATTTAACTCAAATAAACAGTCTCTGAAAAGGAAAAGTTCAGATTACCAGTGAGAAAAAGTGGTTTCAGCTTCCAAAGGGTATTCACAGCATAGGAGTTGAAAAGGGTTTTGTTTTATGGGTTTTGTTTGTTTTAATGTGGATCTCCAGAAAGTTGCAGAACCGCACCTCTTTCAAAAGTTTCTGATGAACACTAGGATCTGAGTTCTCACATGTAAAACCTCTATGTTTATGTGGGGTTTTGTTTGGTTGTTTTGGGGTTTTTTTCAATCTAGGAAAAGTACAACTTGATCAAATTCTTGCCCTACATTATGCTAGTATACTGCTTTGGGCTTCAGTGAGGAAAAAGCTCAATCTTATCCAGAGTAGGTTGATATAAAGGACATTCTACACCCAAAATGATTCCTAAGGTATTAAAATAATTAATTTTTTTCCTTGCCTTCTCTGTTAAATTGCTGGATTTTGCTCCTGCCCTGCCACCTAGCAGCCTGCCTTTGGAAAACAAAACCCAATGTCTTCTTGAAATTCTGTAAGAAAACTTTTTCAGACAGAAGATGTTTACCTCTTGTCTAAGGACACACAGAAATTCCAAATGCTTGACATACCTTCCAAAATTAACTACTGGAAATATTACAAAACAGCACATCTCTAGATCACCTTTTTGAGTTGTTAGCACATGAACATTTGATGTCTGAGTCGTTAGATTTTCCCCCTTCCTTTTCCCCCCCTCTATGGCACTAGATGTTTTCACTCATTGGAAATGTGACGTGAAAATGGAAAACAACATGAACTTGTACCCACATTAATTCTATTTTGTCTTTTTGTGTTTGCCTGTGTTACAAGCAGTAAGGCGCGTAGCTCACTCAAAATCAATAGTGGCATGAACTCATTTGGTCTCTCCCAGGACAGCAGAATTTGCCAGCTGGTCAGAAGGCCCTTCATGACGTTGGCTGGCAAAACCTTGCTGGTCTTTAGAGCTGTGTTTGACGTGGCACAATGGAACGTGAACCTGACCTCATCAGCTCAGATACCTCCCTGTCCTTTGGGAAAACAAGAGTTGTGCAATATAGCCCGTTCTAATGAGTCCTGGCAAATACAAGCCAACATTTTCAGTCCAGCAGTCATAGCTGGGTAAGTTGTACGTCAGTCCCGTTTCTTGGGTTAAAACGGGAATAGGCTTCCAAGCAGTCTTGCTGTATAAACACTACATTAAAATTTGTTGGCTTGAATGTGTGTTTTTTAACACTGTCAAAAAAAGAAATATATTCAACCCTATCTCTCTGCATTTTCCAGGACTGCCTCAGTTGCAGTCTGTTCTCAATTGTTCAGCTATGATACCAGATAGCAAAACAGGTATCTGATAGAGTATATCCTATAAAAGAGAGAGAATGTTTATCACAGTCATTTATATCGATTCCCATGACTTATGAACATCATAACTTCAGTTGATGTATATATAAACCAGCTACTAGGAATCTGTAACACCATACAGTACTGCTAAAAGCACAGAAGGAGACTTCAGAGTTGAATTTCAGTGAATAAAATAGATTAGGTAGTGGGTTGAATAGAGATTTGCTTTTCTAAAGAATCTTAATTTTTAAAGTAGGAAAGAAAAAAGAGCAGAAATACACACTGCTTTAATATTGGTGTGCCATTCTAATAAGGGAGCCTGTACTTGAAAGCTCTCAAGTGCATGAACAAGAAACAGGACTGCATGATAGAGCCTAACCCTGTAAAAGCAAAGGACTGCCACAATAGCTGTCACTAACAGTATACAAATAAAAATTGCTGAAATAGTCATCTATGAATGCAGGGATGCTTAGTCCTGCATCACCAGAAATAAAAATAGAAAGAGAGCTTTCTATTTCATTGACTATAAAAACAGTTAAAGTCCCATGGTCCCGATGAGTTCCGTTCCCCAGCTTCAGCACCTTCGGCAGGAAAGGCAGAAACAAGCTCCATCTGGTGGTGTGGTGGATTGTCATTGCTGTTCAATTTCATCTGATTGCAAATACATTCCTCTCCAGCAACAAAATGAAAAACTGAAATAACATGTAAAAGATCACCTATCCTGCAAATGGAACCAGCGTTATCTAACACTTTAAAATCAGAAAACATTCTAAACCCAAGACTTTCTATTTGAAGCAAATCAGAGTTGAAGCCTTTCAATACAAGGTACACATGGCCCTGTCAGGGTGGAAATTTAACAAACATGAAAGGGTGCATTAGCACACTTCAAGACGTGGCCTGCTGCAGCGTGGAGTGGGGAGAAGAGAAGGCAGGAATCACTTGTTAAAGGATGAATGAGGAGGAGGTGTGTGAACAAGAAGTGGGAGTTGCTGCTGCACCTGTCATATAAAAGTTTATATTACTATTCTTACTATCACTGCTATTTGCAAAGAATTGCTGAACAAACTTCAGCGATGCTGGTGGTCAGGTAAAATAATTTGACCTAAGCTTACAAATAGTTTAGCAAGTATTTAATTCTAAGTATCTGTGTACATGATTTCAGCAGAGTCACTCTTTTGCAGGATTGGGAGACATGTTCCCCCAAGCTGATGTTATAAAATGTTACAAGCATGGTAAAATATAAACCTAATTGGGTAGATGATACTAGGTGGAGCCACTGAAGTTCTCTGCTTTTACTTTCATGCACAAATTCATCTGCTACTGCTGCTTGAAGAACCCATGGCAGTTTCTCTCAGGACATGATCCTAGTTTGTGTTAAACAGCAGTCTTAAACACAGATACACATCAACCTTGTCCTGCAAGCTCAGGTAAATAAAATACACTTCGTCTACTCTTTTTTAGTGCCCACATTTCAATGGGCTGCTGCATTTCATCAAATCAATGTATCATTTCTTTTTCTTCTAAATAGTAGAACAGAGCCTAATATTAATTACCCACAAAAAAATCCATGTTAAAAGAATAATGGGAATACAGATTCAAGCATCAATACACTAAAAATTGCCTGAAGTCACATTGCCTTTATAACATTAATGCAGCCCTTTTTTACTTTTTTTGAGCCCATCATTTAGGTTACAGCCTTTAATTATGCATTTTTAGGCCATTTTTCTTTCAGGACTGTCTCGTTAAGCACACAAGGTAGACAGCTACTCAGTGGTGTTGTCACTGCGTTTCTCTACATTGCTCCAAGTGTAGCTGCAGGCCTGACTTACTGAACAGTATTCCAGTCCTGCTCTGGAGATGTGATCGGATTTCCTCATGGGATCCTCCATTGTGCTCAGCACCACAGTATCTTCAAGTGCTTCAGAAACAGTAGACTACTCTGAGATGAAATATTCCTGATTTTTAGCATTAGAGAGCTGAGCTGTGGAGAGGTCAATGTAAAAAGTGTCCTTTTATTCTAAGTGCTCATTTTGGAAGTGTGCAACTTGACTTTTGAAACTGCTTATGAGAACAGAAGGTTTTTCATGGACTCAGCACATCACTCCTTTTGATTTCAGCTAGAGCTCAGTACCTCTGAAATCTGACTGCCTGAGTTATTGGGGTAGAAAGTTATCAATATGCATTAGGTAGCCACGTTATCTTGAGCAATTTGCATAGCACTGCCAGGTGCTTAATATCAGGAGCAGCAATAAAATTTAGTCCCTTTAGGCTAGAAAATCCTCAGTGGCAGGACCATCCTTTCCCTTCCTGCATTCTTTGTAATTTGAAGAAAATGAAGTCCAAGTCCTCCAGCCATGCAAGTAGTATGTGATCATGGCATTAAGACCTTATCAAAGAATGTTATCATGATTCATATCATCATAAATTGGAAATGCAACCTTAATAAAGTTCTTTTAGACCTTGTTTCTATTGGCTTGGCACAAGTCAGGGCAGTTCCTTTTACAAGCCATCTGTAGATAATACATAGTTCAATACATTTGCATACAGTAAATATTTAAGAATAAGTTTAGCAAAATATGTTTCTCTTGCTGGTATCTGGACTGCTAATCTACTGTAACTCTGGTTCTGTCTCCATTGTCATATCCAACTAAAACAAAAAGACAAATCCCACATGTTTCCTATTTCTTTTCACTCCCAAACTGAGGAGACGTTTAAAGGCTGCTACTTCTGTGATTCAGTACATCTTTTCTAATGTCTCTGAAATATGATAGACTGTGAATGCAACCTAACAGTGCCAAAACCGAGTTGTTTATCTTTTTACTTAGTAAAGCAGAAGGACTCACTTCAGTTTGAAAATACTTCAAGAACAAGTCACACTGCAAGGAGTTCAAAAAACAATTCAGTTGAAAGAAGACACTTTGTTTTCAAAATAAAGATGTTCTTGAAGAAGAAGTGGTGCCATTCACACCCTGCTGTCTCCCATCCAAGAAACAGGAGTGCATGAGCACAGTTAAAATGAACAGAAAGTTTTCAGTGCTCTACGTTACCCTCTTCCCAACAGCAGTAAGTAGATCACTGTCCACTCATCCCAGTGGACTTGCTGCTTTGATTTCTGGTAGTTGATGTCCCTCTCCCCTAGATACCACTATTTCCTAATCACATAAGCAATGCTACCCAGACGCTTTCCATCCAAGCCTTTAACTTGCAAATCTAAGGATAACTCAAAAAGATCAAGATTAGTCAGACCAGTCTTAGGGAACCAATATTTTGAGCCCTTAGTTATCTTATGAATTATTAATCAGGCTGGAGACACAAGGAGGAGTAACTTAACAACCAAGGGGGATTAATGAACTGAGCAGGAGTTTTAAGAGCAATGGATTAATTTTCGTTGTGAATATTGAATGGATTCAGTGATTAAAAAAAGCTAAATTACCTCAAAGACCTATTTCAAGAGTAATTTGCTCTCCTTTGCAGTTTTCCTTTTTTACCCATTGTCCTTGAAGATTGCATTTAATTTCACTTAATTTTATATGCTGTTTTCTAGTTATCCTGGCAAATGAAGAAAAAATGGCATTTCTTAATTTCCCACAAGAAGGATGCATTCATTCCCTAACAGAAATAACTTCCTTCTCACTCCAAGAGCAAAAAGTTTATCTTGGCCAAATGCAGAGTGTTTTTATTTAACTGTGAAGCCTGTCTTACTTTCAAATTTAAAGATTAGTAACTCTGTGCAAAATTCTATGTCTCTTTCCTGCCATATGTTCAGGGGAGTGTCTTATCACTATGGTTTACGACTGAATCCATGTAGTCATCATTTCTTGATTCATGTTACAGAATAGGAAGAGCCACAAAGTTTTGTCACTCAGCTGGAACAAGATGCAAATTGCTTTCTTTATTTTTCACATTTAAGTGCAGTGGATAAAAGCAGTGAGGGGATCACCTTTCAGTATGTTCTGCAGAGACCTCTAATTCTCCAGCCCGTGAAGTCTAAAAGTTTATTTGAGATGCTGTGTCTTCACATTGATTCAATTTTTGGTGTTGGCTTGATTTAATGGATAGTGCAGTTCCTTGTCTGGATTTTTTGCCTAAAACAAAAATCCAGGCATATACAAAGGTTTGCCTATTCCTTAATGTGTTCCCAAACAAAGCAGCAACTTAAGGAAGAAGTTAATCTGAGTGCAACCTGCTAGCAGGCAGAATACAAAGACACGAGATCTAAAGATGAAATTAATTTTCCTTCCCATCATTGCAATCAGCAGCTGATTTTGTGTGAATGTACAGATAAAGAGCCAACTTGCAATGGCAGAGCTTTTATTCAAATTTTTTTTCAAACAGCTAGGCATGAAAACATAATGGAGGAAATTTCACATTTTCCCCAGTAGTTTGGATAAAATTGCATTTATAGAAAATAGAATTGTTTTAAATTCACAAAAAATTAGGTTTAAACCAAAATTCATATTGCTGATATTTCAAAGTAGCATTCTTAATACTTAATTCAAAATATGGGCTTAGAAAAAGAAATACAAAGGCCTCAGAGTCATTCTGGACAAAAACAAAAAAAAAAAAANACAATCTGCAGAAAAAAAAAAAAAAAAAAAAAAAAAAAGAAAGAAAAACCAAACTAAAAACCCAGAAGATAAAAAAAAAAACAAACCAAAAACAAACAAAAAAAACCCAGTAAATGAGAATGTGAGTATGAACTTTCTAGGGGAAAAAATAGAAAAGTGAAAGCAGACTAGGACAGTCTGCTTGCATAACATCTTAACTGTGTGCACCTCCCAGGAAAGGTGCTTGGGAGGCTTCCAGTCTTCAAAATTGTGGGGACCAGAAGAGAAAGATAACCTCATGTGTGTGGTTATGGCTTCAACTCATATATATATATATGCTTCTATGTTTATACTCTGATCTGTTCTTCTGCGTTCTAATATATTCTCATGTGTTTATAGTCATATATATATATATGTGTGTATTTACATCAACTTGATGGTTAACCTTCTCATAGTCTGTTAAATACTTCCTGAACAAAACTCGCTTCCACTGATCCTATGAGCCAGTTTAACATTAGCACAGTTGGAAGGTGAGGGCAGGGAAAATATGTTTAGTGTACTTCTAGACTGAAACTTTGAATATTGATCAAATGAATGAAATGTACAATTCTAATTTTAAACTTTTGATAATACCACACTGGTCCCTAAACAATTAGATCCTGCTGAAAATACTACTCTTACCAGGGAACATGGTTTTGGTTTGTTTAAGGTTTTGGGTTATTTTAAATTACTACACAGTTTCTATTGCTTGATTTCATAGATAATATTAGAGAGAGAAATGGTGAATCCAGGCACTCGAGTAACTGCTTTTTGAGAACCTGTGTGCAGGCAGGGTGGCGGAGGCAAGCTCGCCATCCAGCCATAGAGAAATAGGCTTCCAGCTGGCTGAGAACAGGCTCCTCTCCCTGGGGCTTTCTTCCTCTGCTGGCACCAACTCCAGCTTCTCTGTGCTTGAAACCAGCAACCACGTGGCTCTGATGCTGCATTGCAAAAGGATGATTGAAGTTTTACTGTGCTAAACTTGCAGGGCCAAACTTTGGTACCCACCCTCAGCAGAAACACCTACAGCCAGCCCCACACAAGATTGGTGTGAAGTACAGCACAGAAGCTTTTATGATTTGAGGATGTCAGAGGAACAGTTTAGTGGGAGAAAAATGCCAGTGGCCTTGCAATCCCAATACTTAATAGCAATATGCAATAATACAGAAAAGAATGAACAATAACAGGTACAAGAAATATTACTGATTTATTGGTGGGAATGGCAAATCCTCTCCTTGAAGCAGTTTGGAAGCTTGAGCTGTGTGAGGAAGGAAATACTTTGCACTGATCTTAAGACAAAATGCACCCTACTTTTAAATTTCTGTGCCACCTTCTGTTTTTTTGGGTTTTTTTTTAAGTGTAGACAGGAAGGAATGCTCAGTTTTATTTTCTCTTTGCTTTGCATTCTGTATCTTCATGATGGTGTATTAAAATAACAGTGTGATCTGCTGCAGTCCCAGGAGCAGCACTAATGTTACTAGAAATAAAATGTTCTAAGGATATTATCAAGACAATTTCTGCAGGGACAATTAATATCTTTTGGCACACCAACTCATATAACTGGAAAAATTATGTACAGATTAAGAACAAAACTGCTACAATGAGTTTAACATGATTGTGTTAATTGATTATTAATTTCCCAGTTTGAGGGGGTGCCTGTTATCTATCACACCAGGAGAGGAGACCTTAGCAATGGAAAATGCAGCATTTTCTCCATTGTTATGGGATAAGGAGAAGGACACATATTTATTGTGCCTATGGAAGGTCAAGGTGGATGAGGAAGTGTTCCCTAGATGTTTCCCAGAAGATGAAGGGGCAACCAGGGGAACATGGCCACAGTTTGTTACCTACTGCAAGGAAGTGTGAATAGAAAACAGAGTACATGTGCTTCTTGTTAGCCATAATGTGAAGGACAACTGATTTGTTTAAGAAGAGAGAGAAGTGCATGAAATGTCCCCAATACCGTGCAGGGCCCTGACGAAATCTGGTCCTTGGGAGGCAAGTGGAGGTGATGAGCCTGCTTGAATATAGACGAAACACACTCCTGCTCCCCAGAAACTTGTTGGAAGAATGATCCCTCTCATTTCTTCTACTGCTGTAATACCACAAAATTGAGTGAGTAGGAGGTTTCCCAGACTACAAGCGGGTTTAAGAAAAGCAGATCAGATGGATGGTTGGTTGGTTTTTAATGGCATTTTAAACCAAATACAACAACTCAGTCCATGGTTAGCATTCACTAATCTTCCTGGCTTGAACAGCTGCTTTGGGGAGTGGCTTGGAAGAGCTTTGTAGGCCCCTTGAAGAATGTCTGAGTGGGACCTTTTTTTGCAGTCCATCACCACTTTGAGTATATGGACTCAAGTGTGTAAAAAGCAGGGTATAAAGCTAACTGTCCACATTTTCACCATCTTCCCACTTTCCTCCATGAAAAAAAAACCAGTTGACGCTGATCAAGTAAATTGCTGGTTTTCAATCTTATGCACTTTATTAATTTTAGATGAGCACAGCACCAGAGGTACCTGTTTGTTTCTGTTTTGCCAAGTACTAATAGCCAAGTTTAAAAGACTCAGACAACTTCCTTCCTTCTCTTCTGCAGTCAACACTATTTAACAAAGAAAAAACAGTGACTGAAAAGAAAATACTTTGATTCATCTTAAAGACGCAAACCAATTTCAAAAAGCTGAGACAAACACTTGTTTAGATTTGATTTAATGAAACTCTAAGTATCTCAACAATGCTGAGTTTTAAATCAGAAAATCCAGCAGCTAAGATTGCTCTTCCATAGTGAAAAAAAGTACATGCAAGAAGCAGCTGGGCTTCACAAAAAGAGATACCGTACATAACGTGAAGATCAGACTTTTCTTTCCAAACTCAGTCATTTTATACAAAATCAGAATCAAATTTCAGCAGTCCCAAGAAGTACTTGAGAGATCCTTCTGTATAACAACCTATTAGCACAGGTTGCCTCAAGGCAACCCTTTCCTCTTTCCTATATCCTCTAACTGTCTTTAAGCATGCAGAAACTGAATTGCTGTAAAACTGCATTACCCTGTCACGGGTTTGAAATCCTTGGGAAAATTGTGATAGCTTTACACCCTAAATTATTTAAAGTTTGAAAGTTGGTTTTTTGTTTGTTTGGATTTTTTTTACAATATAAAGAAATCCCATAACAAATTACTCATGACACTTAACCACCATAAAAATGGCAGCATTAACCAGCAATTAGTATACACACACATACGTATACGTGATTATGTCTCATTTAAAGATGGGGAAGTTCTGTATGTTACAGCACAGACTACTGGTCTTCTAAGTGGGTTTTCTTAATGTAGTTCAGTATCTTCAGGGAATTCTCTAAAACACACATACTCTATAATAGGACAGCCAATATCTATGACTAAGGGTGGATTAAAATTAATTGCCTGACATATGAACCAAACTGACTGAACAGTGATGTGAATTCTTCAGTGTTCCACTGTGCTGCAGTGAACTACACTCCTGTCAGAATCTATAAAATACTGACTTAACACTGAATATGCAACCATGAATCTTGACTCTCTTGACCCTTCCCCAACATATTTTTTCCTCATTTCTCTTCCCATCCATTTGTATCCCCAGCAGAAAGCATAAATTGCACTAGCATAGAGAAGCTCACAAAAAAACCCCAACACAACCCACACAAACAGCCCCCCGCCAAAAAAATCAAGTCACACAAACAATAAAAAAACCTCCACACGCTGCTTTGAGTATAGCTGAAATTTCCTGCCTGACTCTCTGGGCTTATTGATCAGAGGCTTGAACTTTTCACCCCTGTAGTAGCACAGGCTTTCTGATCATCGCAGTGCGAGGCTCATCTGCCCACAGAGGCTTCTGCTTGCGGGTGTGATAATAACTGGCATTAATCATGTAGCTCCTTCCCCATTAACATTTGCATGCTTTACATTAGAAGGCTACTGTGATTACACGGCCGTTTTTGATTCATAGCAATCCAATCAACCTGATTTATGCAGGCAGTGCAGAATTCAGCTCCCCTCCACAGCGTTAAGGAGCCGGTGAGCTCCTGAGGCGCAGCTTCACCTCGGTCTCAGGCGGTGCAGGGCACAAACCAGGGCGCTCAGAGCAGCAGCAGCAGCAGTGTCCCGCTGTCACTCCAGCACACGGGCACTCAGAAAGCACACGCCCTGAAACAAGGGGGCTGAGTCAGCCTGAGACTGTGCTGGGGACAGAAACAGCAACTACCCAGAAAGTGCTTGGCGCCGTCTTAAATTAAATTGGAAGCCACGAAGCCAGGCGACCGGCAAAAGAAACACTGCAGGAAAAGGCAAAAAGCCGGATGTTTTGTGCACGCCTTGTGTGAAATATACAATGTACAGAACGAGCGGTGAGACAACACAACACATCCGAGGCAGAGTCCCGCTCCACGGCTCTTGTGCAGTGCCTGGTTACCTGAGCAGAGTGACAGGAGACCGCCCTGGAGCCCTGCAGTGCAGCCCCTCAGCACCTCGGGGCCTGCCTCAGCCTGCAGGGCTGCTTGGGAGTCAGAAAACGCTTTGGGCTGGAGGGGGCAGTGAAGATCATCCAGTTCCATCCCCTCTGCCATGGGCAGGGACACCTTCCGCTAGACCAGGTTGCTCAGAGCCCCATCCAACCTGGCCTTGAACACTTTCAGGGATGGGGCATCCACAGCTTCTCTGGGAAACCTGTTCCAGCGCCTCACCCTCGTAATAAAGAATTTCTCCTTAATATCTAATCTAACCCTACCCTCTTTCAGTTTGAAGCCATTGCCCCTTGTCCTGTCACTCCAGGCTCTTGGAAAAAGTCCCTCTCCATCCTGTGTGCTCCCTGAGGGCACTGAAGCTTTGACCAGCACACCCAGCCCCTGCGGTGCCCGATACCTGCCGGGGCTGCCCAGAGCCCGCAGGGACCGAGAGCCCCGAGCGGCCACCGGCGCTGGGCAGGGCACGGGCAACAGCGGCCACGCCGCCGCCGCCACAGCGGAAGCAGCTGCGCCGCCGGGAACCGGCGGACGTGACCTCACGGCGGCACGGCCTCTTCCCAGTCCTCCTCGCTGCGTCTGGCCGCTCCCGGTCGGCGGCGGAGGAGGAGGAAGAGGAAGAGGAGGAAGGCGGGCGGGATCCGGGATGCTGCCGGCGCAGCTCGGGCGCGCGCCGCGGCACCTGCTGGTGTGCGAGCGGGGCCACGCGCGCCACCCGCGCTCGCGGCACGCTGCGCACGTGCGGGACCACGCCTACAGCTGCCGCGTGAGTGGCGCGAGCGCGGGCCCGGCGGGATCCCCTCAGGGAGCCGGGGAGGGGAGGGAAGGGAAGGGAAGGGAAGGGAAGGGAAGGGAAGGGAAGGGAAGGGGCTGCCTGAGGCTCCCACGCCGCCCGCTCTGCCCGGCAACGCCTCACTTTTGGGGAGGGGAAAATAAAGCCACATTAGCCCCCCCCTTGCGTTTCTAGTTTCGCGCAGCATGGGGAACCCCCAAAACTCTTTCCTTCCTCTAGGAGTGAAAGACTGGGCGGGTAGGAGGAGCAGAGGGGTGAGCCAGTGGGAGAGGCGATGGTGCCGATTTTAGGAGCTCTCTAAACACAGGCAAAGGGTCCAGTTTAGAAAGGATACATTGTTTATTCCGCTCACGGCACAAGGCGGAGGTTTCCACAAGTCAAGCACGCCAACTATCAAAACTTTGCACTATTTATACATTTTAGCAAACACAGGAATTAGTGTTCCTTGGCTACAAGTTACATAGTTCTCGTATTAATTAGTATTGTATCTTCTGGTGGCTAATGGGTCTGTCATGCTAATTACTCCGCATGCTCAGTCTTTCTCTGTTTTGGAGTCGGGGTTTCTGGGGTCGGTGGCCGTGATCTCCAGCTGCCGGAATTACCTTTTATCCGGTCAGAGCTGATTTAGCACAGTTGCTGGGTTTATTAAGTTTCTTACTTACCTTGGGAGTTCTGCCAAATGTCTTTGTGGTCCTTAAATTTTGGATTCTTTCTGCCCACTGTCAGTAGTACATCCTTCTCCCCAAGCCTTGTTAACCTTGCCCTAGGTCTGAGATCACTGAAGCGTGTCCAGCCCTAAACTTCAACAAAGATACCTGGACTTCACTTGTTAGCTGCACTCTTGTTTCATGGATTAAATCTCCCTTCTTGTTAATTAGGCTCAAAAGTGTACAAAGCTCAAACATCAAAGAACATCCTTCCTTATGAAAATTTTTAGGTATTGCACATTTTGCAACTATCAGGCAGGACCCTGTTTCATAACCCCCTTCTCATTCCCTGTAACTCTCTGGACTAATTGTTAACTATTTCTGACTTCTGAGACATTTGTAGCAGCTAATCAGAAAGCTTTCTCCTGGTGTGGAAGGCAGTTCATTTGTCAGTCCTTACCTCTCTTGACTATGTGTGCCAAGGGAGATACACCTGTTCTCCAAGAACTTTGGAAAAGAAGTTTTTTGAGGGATAGAGGGAGGAGCAGTGGGACAGACCTTTATGCTGCCTGGGAAGCTTCGTACTTGTCCATGTAATACCTTGTTTTCCCTGGTCTGCCAGACTTCAGGGTTCTCTTGATCTATGAAAAACATACAGGAAAGGTTTCAAGCAAAAGGTAAATTAAAGGTTCTACTTTGGTCTTTATTTTTCCACTAAGATTACATAAATGTTTAGCCTACATTTTTAGTCACAACTGCTTCAACAAGTGCTCCAGCAAGGGCTGAAGGAGGTGTTCCAGTGCGACATCAAGCTAAATGTTTAGTGATGTGAAATAAGATCTTCTGTTAACTCATGCTGTGTAAGATCATGTCTTTACCTAATACATCAAATGCTATTGTATAGCAAAAAAATGGAAAAAAAAAAAACCAAAACCAACCAAAAAACCAAAACCACTTCAACACAATAATGTATTTGTTGTACCTAGAGACTATGAAAATTGATACATTTTGAAGACAGTAGCCTGATATTACTTTTTTTCATCTCATTTGGTATAATAGACTGATGTCTTTGAAAAGTAGAGGTTTTCTTTTATATCTCTTGTTGTTTTATTTGGCTTGGGTTTTTTCAGAACAGATTTTAGGATAGGATTTACATTACAAATATGTTCCTAATAGGTGTCTTTTTTGATCCCGGAATGTGGCATGCTGCCTGAAGTGCTGAAAAGCACAATTGCAGATATTGGAGAGTACTACCTGGTGAGGAATTTACCCGTTCATGAATTAGTCGCTCATGAATTCATTGATGCTTTCGTGAAGAAAGGTAAGGAGGAAATCAGAACAGAACAAAGGCAGTAGAAATGTACTTTTTTTATAGCATGGTAAAATTTTTAATAGTTTTATTATTATTTATTCTGAAAAGGAAGGGAAGAAAAAGGACTAAGCAGATTCTGCATGAATTTATTTATATGCTTTTTTCTGCTTTGTCAATGTGTGACATTTGTTTATACACCCGTTGGGTGCAAAACTCCTGTGATTGTTCCTTACAAATTTCTTCCTATTCCATCTCAGTTCTGAAAGCCAGCTATCAAGAGGGCTTGCATGTATCCTCACACCTGTTTCTTCTACACTTCACCTTTGTGCAGATTCCTGTAGAAATCTTCCTTCTCCCTTTCTCGTTCCTTCATACTTCAACACAGAGCTGTGTTAAGCTGTGTTCCATAACCCCACCTAGAAAAATATGCTTCCTTATTTTTTATTTTTTACTATCAGAGCTGTGATAGCTGATCCTTACTCAGTAAGAGCAAAGAGGATGTGAAGAAAGATACAGCCTCTGCCCAGCCAACTTGCAGTTGCATAGTCAGACCATACTGTTTTCATCTGGCAGGCCTCACTCCTTTGGCTTATGATAGCTGTTGTACCCTTCAGCTGATGGCCAGAGAGACAAAAAAAATATTTACTGGGAAAAGAGGGGAGAACCGAGAACATATAGATGAAACAGGAGAATAAGAGATCCATTACTTGATAAATGTGGGACTCTTTTCTTATTTCCTTTAATCTCATGAATGTTTTTTATGCCAATAGTGTTGTGGAAGCAATATAACATTTGTACACGGAGTTCACAGGATCTGACACTTGTATTTTCAAAACCAAAATTGATTAGTGGCAGATAATGTGACAAAATTATTTAGTAGTGTGAACATCTTCCTCTTTGTCTTTGTGTGAACTGGTAATAGAAATATGTCTGGGAAAATACTGGGTTTTCCATTTGCTGACTGGAAGAGTCACAGGTGGAAGGAAAGAAAATATTTTCATATTGGGGCTTATTGTTAACGTTATCCTTATTATAGGTCCTTTAAAATATTGTCAGAACAGGGTTTGTAAAAACAATAACAATTATTATTTTGCTTGAGAAGGTGGAAAGAAAGTTGATGAAAACACGAGAGTTATTCAGATGGTATTTGGCATGTTTGGTTATCTTGAAGTGAATTGTTTATCTTGTCATGTCTGCCTTCACAGACTGTAATCTCATCTTTTTCTGCTTTACTGTTAAAGGTTCATGCTACGCACTTACCTATAAGACAAAAATTGATCAAGATAATACTGCAGCTCTGCTACCAAACGGTATGGGTGATTTGTTTTAGTTTCAGTAATATGTGTTGATTGTGGCCTGGGTTGTTTCTATTTGGTTTTTTTTTATTTGGAATGATGTAAACTGGAAAATAATTATTACTATACTTGCCAGTTTCATTAGAAATTTGTGTAAATTGGAAAAAATATTAAACTCTTTTTTCATTCATGCTGTTAAATTATTTATTTCACCTAAAGGAAATTAAAAACCAATAAAAATCAGCTTCGCTTATGTATAGTCAGATTGTCAGTACTTCAACCATAATTGCGATTGCTACAGGGGATTATTTTTGTGAAAACATTGCATTCCAACTTCTTGTTTCCTACTGGTCTTTAAGACAGAATTTGTACCAAAAAACAAAAGTTATCAGCACTGCTTAGGAACACTTTTAAAATATGAAGTGTTTACTCTCATGAGACCCCACCTTGGGTACTTCATTCAGCTCTGGGTCCCCAGCCCAGGAAGGACATGGACCTGCTGGAACAAATCCAGAGGAGACCACAAAGATGCTCACAGGGCTGGAGCACCTCTCCCATGAAGACAGGCTGAGAGAGGTGGGGTTGTTCAACCTGGAGAAGAGAAGGCTCTGGGAAGAATCAGAGCACCTTCCAGTACCTAAAGGAGGCCTGAAAGAGAACCACAGAGGAAATTTTTAAGAGGTCATGTAGTAATAGGACGTGGGAGAATGGATTCAAACTGGAAGAGGGTAGGTTTAGGTTGGATATTAGGAAAAAAGTCTTTACTGTGAGAGTGGTGAGGCCCTGGAATGGGCTGCGCAGAAAAATTGTGGATGCCCCATCCCTAGAAGTGTTCAAGGCTGGGTTAGATGGGGCTCTGAGCAACCTGGTCTAGTGGAAGGTGACCCTGCCCACAGTAGGGTGGTTGGAACTGGATGATCTTTAATATCCCTTCCAACTCAAACCATTTGATGATTCTGTGATTCCCTGAGAACTACGTAACATGTTAAAAGTCTATTTCAGCGGCATCACAGTTTTATGACAAAACATCATAAAACGTCCCACATCTCAGGTGAAAAAATGAAGCTGTTTTGAGCTTCAATTACATTGTATTATTTCTGTTTAACAGTATATAAGATATAATAGAAATAACGAACTGGTCTATCTGCCCCCTCGCCTAAGAAGCTGTAATATGACAGGTGCCCATAAGTAAATTCAGATTGTTCAGAAGAATTCTTTTATATGTCTGTTAGCACAGTCCTGGCAAAATGGATACTTGATTGTGATTGAGTTTGTGTGATAGAGGTGTTCCAAGCTGTGCACAATTATTGCAGAGACAGTGTTAGTCACTCTCAGGTGATGTCACTCTCTGAACTCTTCTGCATCAGCCTTATTTGTTTGTGTTCTGTGCTGTGCTGCTACTTGTGCAGTAGAACCCAGAGGCTGTGGTAGAAGCTGTTGTGTGAGGTTCCGCACCAAGCAGCAGCAGCCAGGTCTGCTTTGTGAACACAGAAGCAGAGTTGTATCAGCTCTTTGCTAACAAGCATAGTTCACTCAGTGTGAGTAGTCCCACTGGACTTGGAGGAACTGCTTTTGTTTGTTTAGTTGAGCAGTGCATGTTGAGCATAAATGTTTACTAAATGGGGCCCTTGTGTAATGCAGTGCTCAGCTAATGACACAGCAAGTGCTAGGGGATGAGAGGAAGAAAGATGGAGACAATGACCTGAGTAGAAAAGTAAAAAAGCTGTGATTATCTCAGGAATAATATTTCACTTTTCTTACTCTAGTTCACATGACCTCTTTGATAAAAAAAGAATAATCGTGTTATAACCTTTTTTTTTAAGGATTAATCTGGTAATCCATTTAACTGAAACTAAGGAGTCTGCGTTACATTAGTAATACCATTGATCCGAAGCTAACATTGTGAAAGGTATATGGCTCTCAAAAGACTTCAAAGGGAACCAAGTAGAAGATTATTTCTATTAAAATTTGTTTTGTTTATAGGTAAACTAATTCTGTCAGTGGATAAGGATACTTACGAGGAGCTTGGACTGCAAGGTCGTCCCTCTCGGTATTCAGGCAAAAAAGTAATGAGATACAGTAAGTATGATTTATATTAACAGGGCTTATTTAAGAAGCACCTTGTTAGGATGTTGAAACTTTCCTTTCACTAAAATTAGTTATTGTCTAGGTTATATTTTTCCAGATACAAATACAAGGACTGCCTGAAGAGTGAAAATACTTTTTTTCCAAGTAGTAAAGCAGCTTTAAGGACACAAATACATCAGCTTTTCAGCACTCTGTAAAATTTTTTATTTCAGGAATTCTCATTGTGTTGTTTGTACTGGAGTGATGTAGGACTCAAGAATTTTTGCATACTCTGCACAGTGTCTATATGTTCTAAGTCAGAAAATTTTAATCTGATTAAGGAGATGCGCACTATACAAAATCAGTGAAGAGCCTCACCCAAGACTGCTTGCTTGAAAGGGAGAATTGTACTATGTTTCACACATTTAAAATGGTAATCTCCATATACCAAGTACTTGGAAAACATAATTTTTTAACAGCTGCAGAAGAGACATCTTGAGCGTGATTTTTGTTAATTTAGTAGCTAAAAAAACCCAAACATGAACGCTATGCCATCTTAAATGTATTTAAACTTGCAGCAATTGATAGGTATAGTTACATAAAAACCTCACGAGGGGAAACTTGTTATCTCTAATAAGTATTTTGGCAAAATGGGACATCATTTTACCATTCTGATTGTCAAAGTGTATCATGAAATTTCCATTTGAAAAATAAATATAACTTATCAGTTCACCTACAAAAAAAACAACCAGTTGAAAAAGTGTAATTTCTGTATACATGACTTTTGTTGTTCGAAATCCTGGCTTTTTTTTTTCTACTGCTAATAGCTCGCCTAATTACCAAAGTATTTTTAAGGCACTGTTTAGGGACATCTGACAGTGCCATTTCAAGAGGAATCTGTCCCTCTAGTCACTGGGAGACAGTTCCAGATTATGTCAAAATAAGGACAGCAGGAGGTGAATATTTATTTACATAATGGGGAGTCATATTTGCATAATCAAATACTTGTAAAGATTCTGTATATGTAAAAAGGAAGTTTAATGTTCTTTGGTTTCTTTGTGCTCTTCTAATTTAATAATAAAATTTATTTCAATTTAGTACCAATAGTTATTGTGCATTTTCTGCAGTTATCACTATTGACTTGACTGATGCTGGCTTTCACCCTGAGAGCAAGAAACACAACAGAGTGCTTTGGGCCTTGAAGGAAAAGAAACCTTTAGAATTTGACTTCCTACTGGCTTGGTATAATACAGGTAATAAGAATTAAATGTAAAACTAAAATGCAACTGACATGAAGTACAAATATTTTTAGTTTACTGTTCTTTTCTAGTCATTGTCCAAATGCATTTTCAGTGGAGGGAGAAGTTAGATTAAAATGTGTATGGGTGGGATTTTTAATTAGTTTTGTTTATTTGTTTGGGGTGGGGAGGGTGTTACTTCTGTGCACAGAACATCTCAGTTCAGGAACACAACAGTGATTCATGGGAGATATATTAGTTGCTTCATTTCCATTCTCTGTGTTGCCCAGGCTTTCTGGCAGAACTTTGCCTATTTGATGGTGCTGCCTCTTCTTTATATATTTGTGACGTATACAACCATTATCAATACACTTTTTTTTTTTAATACACATAAGTCATGTATCTGGTTGCATACTTAAGATGGGGAACTCTGATTTCCTCAGTAGTTACAGGACCTGTACAGAGTCCCTGTTCACATCATGTGCCATGTGCCTGGATACACAGTGTGCTGTTTGATCACTTTATTCTCAAGCACTTGCCTGAGGTTAGAGCCAAGTAAGAGATTGCTATAAGAAATTGTATTGTTTCAAATCATCTTCTAGTATTTGTTTATCTACTGTTTTCTAATTACACTATTTTTTCTTCTGGGACTCAAGTATTGTTCCTCCTCTGAGGGTAATTTTTCGATGTCTCCAGTTGATTGTATTACCTCAGAACAGGCTGTATGTAGAGATATGTAGCATTTGTGTAGAATTGATGAAAACTGCAAGTGTCTGTACTGAAAAACATGGTTCTCTTCATCACAGATGTGTAGCTTTTGGTGTTGTTCTGCTTTGAGTCTCCACACTAGGCAGAAGGGATATTAGAAAGGTCCCTGAGAATGCTTTCCCATCTCCTCTTTATATTGTTCATTTTTCCTGGTTCTTCAAGGCCAAGTCTGAGAAGGAGTTAACACATCTGAGAAATGAAAGCTGCTTACAAACTCCTTTAGGAGTGTCCCATGTTTCACTTTAGTCCTTGATGTTTCCCCTCCCTCTTTCTAAGTACTAATCGTATGACAAGGATGCTTCCTTGTTTGTCATACAGAAATTGTTTAAAGGCGTGCAATTCCCGTCCTTGTAATCTTCAGGAAAGAGTCACAGTGAAGGCTGTTGCTACCATAAATGGTGACATAAATCCAACTGAGGTGCCAGATCTTCACGCTCAGCTTGCTTGGATTTATTGGCCCTGGGCAGAGAGCAAAATGCATCTAGGGCCACTATTTTTCTTATGTTTGCTGCTGCCCATGTTAACAGCATTTAGGAAGAATAGCAGTTTTTTTCCTCACTTTCTCACATCCCAAAAAGAGGTCAGGTCAATCATTTCCTGAATATGGAGTTAAATCTGAATGCCTTTCTGTGCAAGAATCTTGTGCTCATAACACACAAAAGACTGTTAGTTCCTTAGTACTGGCAAAAATAAAACTTTTATAGGTTTTTATTAATAGATATGAGACATTGTGTAGATTCTGCTGGAAGGGAAAAAGTGGGCTGTGTTTTGTCAAGAGAATCAGTGTCCTCTGTGAACATTCTGCTTTCAACCTTCCTGCTGGTAACTGGTGTTTCTTGCTATGGCCAGCACCGCAGGATTTTTGGTTTTCATACCCAGTTTTCCCACATTATGGTTTTGGCATCAAGAAGAACAGGAAAAGGGAATATGGAGTGTCTCATGTCCTTAATGACAGAGGCAATACAATTTTTTTGAGTTGCTGTCATTTCTATAACAATTTTATGTGTTTATTGGATGAGATTCAGTAGCCTCTGAAAAGCTTTGACAATGTGCCTGGTTGCTGCTAACATGGAAAGCTATGCTGTAGTTAGAGGAATTCTTCTGTTAGGGTCTTGACTGTAGTCTTTGACATTTCCTGCATTTAGGGCTATAGGTGAGGCTCCCACATGCAGCAGACATGTAAAATGTATGATTTTCTGTATTTTACTAGGAGTTCTAGGGCAATATTACACATTCTTTGAACCTGTTAATCTAACAAATGCCAGTAGAAAGTAAGGAAGATCATCTGGCACTCTTCAGACTTAAACATATCTCTATAAAAATACTAAATTAGGAAGAATTCAGTGACTGCTTGTCTTTGTCACTGTGCCCTTTAGAACATCCTTTTCTTTGAAGCATGACTAAAAAAGATGGTCTTAACCCTCCTTTTTCTACTCCCCCAAATGATTATTCTTGATAACATAAATATGGCTGATAGACTTTAGGCAGTCCATATTTTCTGATAGCAAGTTTTAGATACAGTATTCTGCAGTGAACTCTACCCTGTTCTTGAATTTCTACTGTTTGCACATGCCTTTTCTGTGGTATTTAAATGTTGCTCTGCACTTCAGACTTTTCATGAGTAAGGTATTATTTCTTGGTCTCCTAGACACCCATGGTCACTTTCTGAAAATAGCACACATTATCTGGAATTTGAAATTTAGGAGAGTTGATTCCATGTCAATTACCTTCCTGCTTCACAAACAAGTTGGTTACTGTCTCTGAATTTAAAATATGCCTGCTTAGGTTAGTTTTTTCATCTAGGTTAGGATTTTAGGATTTTACCTGCTGTTCTGGATCCCTTACTAGTACTTTCCCACAAGTCCATCAAGGAACATTTAACTCTTAGAGCCATAATGCATTTGAAGAGTTATCAG
>VZTJ01003205.1:311890-404857 GCA_013397795.1 Orthonyx spaldingii
AATAGTTATCAGGGGGGGTGGGGGGGGGGTGGGTGTGTGTTTATTCTTCTGGTAAAGTGACATTTGTGATGTATTTTGATTTCTTTACCCTTTCCCCTTTCTTCTCTCTTCAGTCCTTATGCTCCAGATTATCCTGGAATTCCTCTTGACATTGTTGATAAATCTGTTCTTAAACCTGTAATCACATGCTCACTTTTCCATTATTCAGGGAAAACGCTGTTCTGGGATGACGTTCCTGCTCCATTTTATCTGTTCCTTTTCAGGAACACTCTGAGTTCTTCTTTTTAACAAGTTCATTTTATTACTTATCCGGTTCATTCTACTTAAATTTTCTATTGGCAAATCCACACTCTGTAGTTAGATAGCAAATTTACTGAGCTGTAGTAAGTTGCTGAATCTTGCACTAACTTTTACTTCCAAGAAGATAAGGAAGCTGAAGATTCTAAGGCATTTGCCACAAATTAAAAGCACGTAAGCAGTTTCACGCTGCTTTTTTTCTTTATTTATATACAAATGTTTCATGTATTCACTGCTTCTTTTGTTTGGTAGTTTTGTAACAGCTGTTTGTGGTGCTGTGTTGTTAAGGTGCAGATGGATCAACATTGATGTCATACTTTTCCAAAAACCAAATACAGGCCCTGAAGCCAAAAATAACATTCAGCACCTTAAGGGACTTGCAGTGTCCGGTGTTACAAAGCAATGATCTGCAAGGAAAGCCAGAGGAGTCCTGCAGTACAGAGGAGCTCTTTGAATGGCTGGGTGCTGTCTTGAATCAAGTTAGCTTGTAAGTGTTTGAATTTGTTTGATCTTTAAAAAAAATGTTTTAAGTAAGAAAAGCCACAATTTATTTTAAAAAATAGTTGAATAATAATTAAGACAGAGACTGTTTTGTAAGTGGGAAGTCTGTTATGCAGTTAAATGTTTGTTGTAAGTCTTGAATGACTTTATCTGTATTTTTAGGGGCACCCATGTGTACTGGTTTGGGCTGGGATAGTTAATTTTCTTCATAGTAACTGCTTTGCTTTGGATTTGTGACCAGGAGTGTTGATAACACGGGATGTTTTAGCTATTGATGGACAGGGTTTGCACAGTCTCAGGGCCTTTTTCTGTCTCTCATACAGCCCTGCCAGTGAGCAGCTGGGGGTGGGCCGGAGGCTGGGAGGGAACCCAGCCAGAACAGCAGCCCCCAGCTGAGCAGAGGGACATCCCACACCAGGGGATATGGTGACATGTTCAGCAATAGAAGCTGGGGCAAGGGTGGGTGGGAAATGTTCGGAGATCCAGTGTTTGTCTTCCCAAGTCAGTTAGAGGTCCTGCCTTCCTGGAGATGGCTGCACATCTGCCAGCCCATGGGAAGTACTAAATTAATTCCTTTGCGTGCTTTGCTTTCACGTGGAACTTCTCCTCTGGTTATTAAATTGTCTTTATCTCAACGCGTGCACTTTCTCCTGTTACTCTTTCAGTTCTAGTGAGCGAGCAGCTGTGTGGTGTTTGGGTGCTTACAGGGTTAACCCACAGCACCATGAGATCTTTTGTATTGACTGCTTGGTCATTAGTTACTTTGGCATTAATTTAGATGATATACATAGATCCTACTTGTTTGGTACAAGTTGTGATTACTAAGACGTCCTATAGAATATTCAAAGCATATTTGTTTTAGTTACTTTATTGTTTGTTTTTTCTTTCAGAGACAACAAATCGTCCAGCTTCTTATCAACCTATTGCTGCCCTGAGCCCAACACAGTGGTGGAAAAAGCTTTTTTGTGCACAATCACAGGCTTTATAATTCCTGAGAAGATTATTCAGTTATTGGAGCAGCTGTGGTAAGGGCTGACAGGAGCACATTACTAAAACACTTAAACACTTCTTAATATTTGAAATCACGTTTAAATATTTTTCAGTTAGTAAGTAGCAGTAAGGAAGTAAATAGCAAAATATATAAATGAAGACTTTTTTTTAAGTAGGAAATGAGCTGGAAGCTTGACATCAGTATAAAAAAAGTAATAAACAATTTTGGATGCCTCGAATTTGAAAAAGCCTGCCCTGTATTCTAGTCATGACTTAGATTTTTATCAAAATTTCTAAGAAAGTGTGGCTGTACTGTACTCCTGCATTTTTAAAATGTGGAGTGGTTAATATCTGACTTTGATTATTTATAATCTGTTTTCTCTCCGGTGGTAAAATATTAGTGTCAAGCATAGCCCAGCTACGTTACTTCCTCTGATGTCTTTTTGCTTCCCTGATAGTAGTTGTTCTCATTAAATGTTCAATTTTTTTAAAGACAGTGCATGCTGTAGAAAATTCTGAACTGCTGCTTTACAACTTAGAACTTCTTCTAATTGCTACACCTTGCAGGTTTGCCATGTCTAAAAGTATGGTAGGAATCATATAGAGTCAATCTTACTTTGTTCCCTACTGTATTCTGATAGAATATTTTCTTTCACGTTTATTTATTATGGACTAAACAGGGTTTTCTAACTGTTAGTAAATTTTCACTGAAGTGTGTCCTTGATTGTTTTACTTTATACTGTAGACTTGAATGTGCTGCCTATTCCATTAAAATCACTGATTATCTTGTCTTCTTGCTTGCAGTTGCTATTTTGGTGAACCAAAACTGGCGTATTGGCTGACCTTAACCGTGCATGGCTTTGCAGACAGCCCCGTTTCCTGGAGAGAAAGTGAACATGGTTTCCACAAAGGAGGAGAGAACTTGTACAACTTTGTCATTTTTAGAAATCTGGACTACTGGCTTCACATGGCTGTAGGAGCTCATGATGATTGTCCTCCATAGAGCTACGTCCACAGAAGGAGTTCTCTAATGATACTCCCTTGCTACTGACAGAAAACTAATAAAATATTTTGTATAGAAGTAGCTGTGTAACAGATTAAATACTAAGGGTCTGTACACATTTTTGTTATTTGTAGCCAATGGAAGGAATGGATTTTTTGTTGCTTCATTGTCATACAGTGAGTTCTGTAAAACTTCACCATTTCTAGCTTTTAGGAAAAGTTAAGTTTTTGAGAGTTTTTTTTGGGAATTGGCTGTAGGTAGTCCTCTTTTCTAGGAGCAAATATGGAATTTGAAAGTTAGCTCTACAGATTGCTAGCTAAAATATTTGATAGGACAGCTCATTTGGGGATTAAGTGTTTTATTTCTTTACATTAAAGAGCTGCAAAATCTTCATATCCCTGTGTAAGATATTTCAGCCTACATTTCAGCAAAAAAAACAAAGGGGGAGATGTGTTCTCCCTGATTTGGTAGGGGGTAGAAGAATAAAGGTGAGGAGAAGGTGTGTGGCAGTAGCAGGAGCACCCATTAAATGTGGAAAAAGTGAAGGCTTCATTAACAATAAACAGTAATGCTGAGAGCACAGGCAGCTATAAAGAATCCAGGCTACTCCTGTTGAAATCTATGGAAATGTGGATGGTGGTTTGGGGAAGGCGGGATTTGAGTTTTGTTTTAAGGAGTCGTGTGTATCATTAAAATACCAATGCAGTGCTAAAATTGAAGTTGTTCACTTGATGGAGTGAGAGATTGGTACTGGAAATTGGGGAAAAGCTGGAGTGGAAATATCAGGGTGAGTGGTACAGAAAAACAAAAAGACCATCGGAAGCAACTGAGCTCTATTTTTATCTGTTTATTGTTTCTCTTCAGTGAGGAGAATCACGCTGGATGATTTTTGTCTAAGAGGTATTTGTCTATCACACACCTAACCTAGCTAGAACCTCCTTTTGCTCAGGTTTTGCTACATGTCCTACAAACACAACTCTGATTAATCAGCAAACAGTTTTCTAAATCATGACATTGTTTCTCAAAATTGTGCTGGCATGAGATGTTTCTAGTGGGCTACCAGGAGCAGAAGTTACATGTGCAGACACAGGCTCACACAATCACAAACTGAATAGACACTGATACAAGGGTCTGGGAAAATTCTTGCCTTGGCACATGACTAGTCAGTACTTAACATGGTTGATTCAAGCCTTCTGTTTCATTGCAGTGCATCAGTGTGCATGGCTTAAGTTGTTGGCGAAAGTCTGCTTTTGAAAGTGTCTGTTGAGGCATTGTGGACTTTCATAAAAGCAACTAGTAACAAGAAGTATCTTCCTTTTCCTCTGAATCAAAAGGTCGAGTTTTTACTTGAGCTTCCCTGGAAGCTACACCTGTAGCAAAAATTCTAATGCAAAGTTAAAAATCCTAACTTTTTTATTAAAAACTGAAGCTTCAGAGCACTAACTGGAGGTCCAGTGAATGTGATCATCTTTCTACCAGACTCTAGTAAAACCTTTTCCTCAGCAATGTGTATGCAGGTATACGAACAAGTATAATATACACTGCTTGGAGAGAAAAAAAAGCCACCCAGAAGCAAGAATCTTGTATAGGTGGATTTGCCTCCCATAATGGTACCAGAAGCAGCTGTGAGACTTGACTCTGAAGTGGCAGCACTAGGAACAGGTGAAGTGATTTTTCTAATGAGTACTTGGTTGCAAGAGCAGGTTGGGCTCCGTGGTGGAGTAGGTGCTGCAGAAGTGCTGTTGGGTATGCAGTGATTGCCTCAGTGAGACCATTCTGGAAGGTAAGCTGAGAAGAAGGATTTTAGCTCTCAGTTCTCCTCAGCATGTGAGTATTAAGGTTAATTTTTCATTTGTTTTATGGATGTCTAGGGAAATCTTAGCAGATTGGTGTAGTTACCTTTGCCGCCTGTGTACAGGAGCAATGGACTGCAAGCATTTCTCAAAGCTCAGTTTTGTAGGCAGATTTGTTTGGCTGTTTTGCTTCCTACAGTCCATAGCTGTTTGCTGGTAGTGGCTTCAAATGGCTTTTCCAGCTAAGGAAGAGATTAGAATACTGTCTCTGAATCCTGTAACTTGAGATGCTGGGTTGGTTTCTAGCTTTCCTGTGTGTTTTTTTAAACCTGTATAAAGTACAATTGAAAAGCCTCGTGCTGTTAATAGGCACTGCACTTGGTCTGCTCTTGGGCTCTCTGAGATGGTATTGTGTTAACCAGATCTGTGCTTTCCAGCAAGGTCCAGTGGTGCACTTGCCTCTTAGGAGGGAGGCTTTCCTATGCTTGCTGGATTTTGTAGTTGCTGAGAAGAAAAACTGGGGTGGAATTTACTCCAGTCTTACCTCCTGCAAAAAAATGAACCCGAGGGAATATTTTTTTCCTGGGATGAGGTACAGCAGCCTGTTCTTTATCCTCTGTACAGTCAGACGGAGTATTGTGTCTCCCCAGGAGACTCCCAAGCATGGAGGAGACCCTTGCTGAGCAGAGGAATAGGAAGGCATTTGCTCACATGTTTAGGGATCCCGTTAGGAGGGAAGATCTGAGGCTGAGCCGAGTGGGCAGTAGTTCAAGGGAGAATTGGGCAGGGCATGTGAGATGGAGATAAAAGTTTTTGCCTGAGAATGAAAGATGGTTGCTGGTGATGTTCTTGCCCTTTGTGCCTGCCTGTGAGGGAGGACAGGAAAATGCAAAAGGTTCCTGAGAGCTGCAAAAGTAATGGGAGCAGCTGTGCACCAGCTGCGTCTGAGATCAAAGGCAACTAAGTGCTTACTAAAAAATTTTGCCTCTGGGGAATGTTTTATCTAGCATGGGGAAGGACAGCCAAGTATCTGAATGCGGAGACAAGCCCGAGGCAAGCTGGTTGTGTGAGAAGTAGAGGTTTTGTTGCCCTGGAATGCAGACAGACAGTGATAAGCCACTCCTTGAGAGCTAGGGAATTGCTCTGCTTTAACCTCAGCCTTTCTTCTGAGCTGTGCAGTCGTACCTCTTTGCTGGTGGATGGAGAGGGAATGTTGTTAAGAGGTTACTGGGGGGTAGCAGAACTCTCTGGAAATGGGCCACAAAGACCACATGATTTTCCAGGCACACGTTTGACTAAGTGTTTATGTGTGTTCAGAGATTGGTGGGTGTAGAACAAATAGAGAACAAACTTTCATGTTGACAAAGGGAGATAAAAGCTGAGGTAGTTGGATAGCATGTGTTACACAAAATCACTCTAAACAGAACATATCTGCCTTTTCGGTTTGCAAATGCTGACTGAATCAGAAACCTGTCTGAAGAAATAAAGGTGTGTATCCCATAAAGTTGTGCATCCATTAGCAAGAGTGGGAGACTAATGGTGATGATAGTACTGTTGTGTGAGGAACAGAATATTAGCATGAGGGGATGCTGAGAAAAGTTAGAGATAAGGATGTGAAGAAGAAATTTCTTTCTCAGGTTCCAGAGATGCTGTGGTTGCAGAGGGAAAACAGCAAGATTTGGCACAGGTGGGGTTTGGAGAAAGCAGGAGAGACAAGAACCTGTGGTCATCTAAGGCAGATTGAAATGGAAGTGACATCTTAAGGAAAGAAGCATAAGCTCTGTTCTGGCTGCATCAAGCTGTCATTTACTGGGAAATATCCATTTTGGAGAGGCTAGTCAATATGTAAAGTTGCATGACTGGAAAAAAAGGCCAAGTTCATACATCATCAGCCTGGGGTTTGCTCAGAAATTATGGGAGTAAGGGAGGTTTCACAAGGAGGGACCATAATGGTCTTGGAAGCAGTTTGTGTGCTTTTATTATTCCTTGCTACAGGCTGCCTCTCTTCGGTTTATAGAGAAGTTATAGAGTGTTATAGAAATGCCAAAAATTTAAAACCATCTTTAGATAGGTTGGATTCTGTTGATATTGCTGTTAATTGCATTTAGCACCTGGGCTGCTCACCCAGTGCTGCAGAGCCATGGTGGGGTTTTACTCATGCAGGGAGTGCCCTTGCTACAGCTACTGCAAAAAGAAATGGTAATGCAGACAAAAGATATAAAGGAAAAGGGGTATCTCTCTTCCCCCTCTCATGGGAAGTGCATAGCAAATCAGTGGCTGATCTGGGATTGAAATGAAGGCTTTTTGTAGCTAGTCCAGTATTCTAGCTGCAGATTATACTTCCTCTGATGCTGTTAATTAAAGATTAATGTATGCAATTGACTCTGTCTTAATGTGGCAGCTATACTGGAACATGCTTGAACTGTTTCTCTTTATCATTTTTATTCACAGAGTGGAGCTTAAAGACCAAAACTGGAGACTAATTCAATTAGTGGGCTATTAAATAACCACCACCTTCTGAATAGTAACAAGAACTTCAGAAATATCTACTATAAACTAAGGCAACTTCTTATAAAGAAGTGGCCTTTGTTTCACCCTTGGAAGTAGCTTCCACCACTACTTAACAATACTTACTTTAATGCAGCTGTATACAGGAGCAAAAAGGGAGAGCTAAAGTGACTTGAGCAGTTTTCAGCTTTCCAGAAAGCAAGGTGCAGGGTGCCTTGGCTAAGGCAAGTTTCTTTTAGTTGACTTTCTTAGAACAATTTAGTTATTAGAATATGGATGAGTTTGACTTGGGTAATTGAAGAATGTCCTAAGGAATGGTATAGGCTCTTCTACGCCCTCCCCACCCCGCTATAAAATATAGATAGACATTGTTATTAATATTATTGCTGTTAATGCCTAAGGCAGATGTCCGGGTTCTGTAGATACCAACAGCCTTTCTGCATCATATATCAGTAGGGTTACAGGGAATGCAAAGGGACTAAGTTTTATTGCACGGTTAGTGTTGAATAATAGCACATTTATTGATTTATCATGAAGACAAGTATTTCTAGTTTTGTCACTGTTGAAGTTTTTAGCCCTATTCAGTGCTGCCAGAAGGAGTAGCATTTTTAAAAGTTTTTATCTTGAGACTCTACAGGAAACTAGTAGTATTATAAGGCAATTTTCAAAAGTTTTTGTAGTTTGGCATGGAATAAAAGCCTTAATGAACTGGGCGCTACTCTGTTCTTTGTACATCGCTGATTACTATTTATGAAGAGAGTTTTTTTCTTTGTTATTGAAGTGAATGAAGAATTTAAGTGGTCAGCTTTTGCAGAGCAGATGCAAACCCAGCAGTGATACATTGGTCCTCGTGCCTGTTTTTTGGTCAGATACTAAATCCATGTTTAATTCTCCTGGTATCAGAACAAGATGTTGTAGTCCCTAAATTTATTTAAATGTGCTCATGTTTTTTTCAGCTTTGCAATCGTTGGGTGTAATTTGCTTTCCCGTAATTGACTTAAATGCCACATCATGTACTTGTGACTGATTTGACAGGAAGGTGGTGGTGTGTTCCTGGTGTCACTGTTGTCTGTGCTGCTGTACAGGATGGCATGACTTGCATCTCTCATGTTAAATACTGCAGAATCATAGTCTGAGACACGTGGAACCTCTGTGCCTGCACTGATCTTAAAGGTCAGTAGGAATAGCTGGCATTTAGCAATTCAGAGTATGGCTTTGCAAGTTCCATGAATTAAATCTTTATATAAGCACCCTCAGATTATATCTGTAAAAACCAGCAGTCGCCACAGAGTTTTGAAGACTTAAAAAAAGCAGACCATTTTGGTGCTTATTTGCAGGCAATTAATTCCCCAATGGCATTGACAGCCTTCAGGCTGGATACCCAGCCCCACAAAGTGCATTTCCTCTTCTGCTCAGAACAGAGGTGCAGAAAAGTGCTGAGTAGTGAGCTACTTACACTAGCTGGGAGACAGTGAGAAGGACTACAGTGCTCTTCTGGATTCTAGCGCAGCCTGCTCTGGTGGAAGTGGAAAATTGATGGAGGTTTTTTGGTTGTGTTTTTGGGGTTTTTTTTGGGGGGGGGGGGAGGGGCAGATGGGACAGGAGATGAGGACGGACAGTTTGAAATAGAAAGGGAAGGGTGCCTGAAGAGCTGCAATAGAGACGCCTGGGTTTTACTTGTAGCCCTGGTAACAAATTGCTGGTTGACCTACAAATAGCTCGGCAGTTCTGTGCTGCCCTGACACTTTCCCATTCAATGCAACAGCCTCAGAGATGCTACTTGCTTTGTAAAGCACTCTGAGAGAGCCATAGGTTACCATTTAACGTTCACAGAATTTACCGCAGCACCTGGAATTGGCCCTTGCCACATCCATTTTCCTCTGAAGACTGCTAATCAGAGCGGGGTGCTTTTGGCCACGGCTTCAGGGCAAAACAAGCCCTGTCTTTCTTCTACCTGCCTGGAGGGTGATGTAAGTGAAGGAAGTGGGATAGGGTTTACTCTGCTTAAGGCAAGGCTGTAAAGTGCTGGCAAAACATGGCTCCATTTAGTCAGCAGCATCGCAGAGAACAGAGGGATGAAGGGTAACTAAGGGTAACATGAAGCATTTGGGATATTTATAAAAATGTGAAATGGCTTTTCTTATTAAAAGAATGGTTGTGCATCATTAAAGGCATCAAAAGCGAAGTGGGAACACGCTTTGTGAATCAGGAGGAAGAGCAGTCCTTAGCAGTTGCTAATCTATTTATGTTCCAGTCATGCTCAGAGTGTGGCTTTGAGGTCTGAAGCTCTTGTAATTGCCTGGAATATGTCACTCTGCAGCAAGATTCATTGTTCTGTTCTCCCTGAGAGGAAGGCTGGGATTTTTAGCTGTTGGACTTTGCCTTCAGTCGAGCAGAGAGACGTGGCTAAATTCCCATGCATTGTTTTGCTGAAACTCTATTAATTATGGCTCCCATTATAAGCATGTCAGTTCTATGTGATCTAGGCAAAAATTGATGCATTTGGTGGGAAGCAGCCAGACCTTTATTTTGGGGATTATACATGAGATTTAGGAGCCACGTTTTGATCTCTGTTGATAGAAATCCCTTCAGCTTTGTAGAATCAGTAGGATGCTTTTTTGGTTCCCTGATTTCTCAAAGGGTCAGAGACTTAATTTTTTTCTTTCCTTTTTCTCTACTTCTTGCTGCCAGGCTTTCTTTGCTATTCCCCAAGCAACGCTCAAAACATTTAGACATTAAGCCTCTCATTAAATTAGAGTGAAATCAGAGCTCTGTGCCTTGCAATGAAGACTTAGAGGGGCAAGATTCAGCAGGGACTGAACACGTTTTCAGGAAGTGATATAAGATGTGGCTTCAAAAGGGCTTCAGCCCAACCTCACCCCTGTTACTTTGCATGGGAACCTCTCTCCTTTCTGCCTTCCCTTGAAGAGAAATGAGTGCTTTTTTAAATAATGAAGAATTCCTGTAGCTTTCTTTCAAGTCCCCAAGGTATTGTTGGCCGTGGGAACCTCTCGTATGGCTCCTATGGAAGTGGGAGCTTGGAGCATAGCCATGACACTTCCATGTAAGAAAGCACAGAAGCTCTAGGCAAAACTCTTCACTGGTGTTGGTAGACTGGGTGGAAAAGCCAATTTTTTTTCTAAAGATTTGTTTCTTTTGTGAATGACAATCTATGCTGACTTTTCCTCTCTGTGGGCTCAGAGTGAAGTTGCTGCTAAGTTTCAACTAAACATTAGAGAGTTTTAGATCCAGATGCTGTTCTCTCTGCTTCTTCTCTAATGCATGGCTTGATCAAATGAATTATATGCTGAGGACCTCTAGGGTGGTGAGCTGTGAAGAAAATGTCTTTAATGTACTGTCAGAAGGTAGGTCTGCTCCATCCAGGGCTGCTTTGGGGCTTCATAATCTGTAGCAGCTCTCTTTTGTCTCACTCCAGTATGCACTGATGAGTTGGTTCAGGAAGTTCAAGTACTCCTGGATTCACTGCCATCTGTTTCTAAAAGCTGAAAACTGAAGCAGTAACATACAATGGATGTTTGGCTGAAGCTTTTTCAATAACACAGAAATGGCTTCATGAACCATACTTTGTCCAAAATGTCACGGATTCTTGTCCCTGTAACGTGTGAGGACATGGTAGAAGCACCTCAGGTTCTTAAGGTGTGCCAGTTCATATAGCTACACCTCTAAAAGGTTTGTGGCTGGCCCCCTTTTTACCTCTGAATTCAATTTCAGCAAAAGAGTCTAAAAGGATAAAGAAGAAAATGAATTTAGAAATTGGTCTTGGACATAGACTAAACAGGAAAAATTTTGCCTTGAAACTTTTAGATAATAATCTAGAAAGACATACAGTATTTTCCATACATAAGATGACGCTCTGATGTATTTCTGTTCAAACTCATCTCTGAACAATCTGACAGTCTCGTGGTCACAAGAGAACAGAATGTTTAGATGGTTGATTGCAGTTTGCATAAAGAACTCCCAGGTTCTTCCACAGTGTCCTGAATTTGGCAAGAATATGGGTTTTTTTCTCCCTAATGAACAGATAGGTTACAATACCAAATACTTCTGAGCATGTTTATTCCATTCACAATCAAATGAGAGGAGATACTGCCCTGTTCTAAGAGAAGTTCTACAAATACAAGAAACTGTGCAAAAAAACCAAGAAGCTGATCAGTGTTGTATAAACTCTCTCAGTTCCTCACCCTTGTAAAACTACAGCAAGAATAAAAGCCTCTTGATAATTGCCTGTGAAAGGCATCTAAATGGTTTTTGTTAATCCACCTGCAAGCATGCAGGCTGATAAGCAGGTACTCCTGTGGATGGCATCATCTTGTGACAGTGGCCCCTAGAGCTGTGCCCTCTCATCAGCTCTGAGTTCTTCTGTGTGACCCTGAGTTAGGGCATATTTTTCTGGAATCAGATTTTTCAAAGAATCCTGTTTTCATTTAGAAGTAAAAATAAGTAGCAGCTTCTTGTGGACTTCAGTTTCTCTTAGCTTCACTGATCTTTAGTTTGCTTTGTTTGTTCGTTTTCTTGACCTCTACAGGTGTTTCCCTGTGTCTGTAATTTGAAAATACTACAGTCAGTTTTGTTGCAAAGGGTATAAACTTTATTCCTGCTGTCTAAACCCTTCGTGCATGAACTTTCTGGATGTTCTCAGTGGAGGATTCACTATGGGTAGTAGCACATTTACAGCGAAATGGTGCAACTTCTCAGCACTTTGCCCAATTTCTAATCAGTTCTCATACTGAATATGAAATGCCATAGCCTGCTAGCAGCATCCTGCCAAGTGTTGTACTAATGTGTAAAAACAGACAATCTTTGCCCTCCAGTGCTTCCTTTAAAAGAAAAAGTTCTGGAGAAGAGAGACAAAGCTGCACAAAAGATTTTGCTGTTACTAGAAATGGGAGGCTGGAGAAGAGGGAAATGCACTGCAGAGTGTTTCACCCAAGCCAATGCTTTTAAGGTTGATTGGCCTTTTTAGAGGACATCAGAAATCTCCTTGCCCCATGGTACTCAGCTGGACAAGCAGCCTGTTGAGTTGTGTACCCTATAGCTGTTTTGAGGGTGTTGTTTGCCAGCAGGATAATGCCCTTTTTACCAGGTTCTGGAGGTATTGGGGATCCATCACTCCTTGTTTTTCCTTCTCTCCCAATAGCATCTGGCTTGTCTTGGTGATGGAAAATATTGGTACATGGGAAAATCCTGAAACAGACTGTCAAGAGCAGTAACAGTGTGAGAGAGTGAAAACCAGTTTCAAGATACTGTCAAGAGCCTGGGGAAGTTTTCTGGGAAGGGAATTGAAGCTGACCCAAGAGAAGTCTGGACTATTAAGATAATTATCCTGTCATGAGGTTTTTGAAAGCAAAGACAGAGCTCTATTAGAATGTTGGCTTCATGGGAAGTGAGAGCTGGCTGGAGCCTGTTCATCTGCATGTATTTTTGGGATGAATTAGAGTCTAAAAGCCTGTGGGTTTTGTTGAAAAATGATGTTTTGAAAGAGGCAAGTTGGCTGTTAGAATTCAGAATCACAACAGAGCCAAAATAAGCTTCACATTTCTTAACTCCCATGTCACTGTGAGGTCCACATTATGCCAGGTGACATGCAAAAGCACAAGGATGGAGCATTGTGAACTGCCAGGTTTTCATGAGAAGGGGGCAAAGGAAAATAAACCACAGTTGTCCATTATGTAAATATATGGCAGGTATGAAAAAGGCTGAGCTATTCAAACCCGATAATGTTTGTGAGGAAAGGCAATAAGAATAGGAAAAAGAGCTAGGGATATGAGTTAACTGAAAACTCAGACTGTGACTTCAGCATTTGGCACGAGTCAGCAGAATAAATAAAGCACAGAGATGCTGAGGGGGGCAGGGAAAGAGACGTGTCCAGAGCAGCATAAACAGCGAGTCTTGAGCCAGGGTACTGTGCATTGTGTTAGCAGGCATCAAGTTGGGTTTGTGGGAAAGATGGATAACAGCAAAACAGACTAAAGGGTTTGAATAAAAGCAACCAAAACATTGTGCTCCAGTCGTTTTTGTACTCTGGTATGAATCGGATGCAGCTCCAGGGGACTTCAAAGATGAATACTGACATAATTCTAGGAGAGAAATGGGCTTTCTTTTTATTAGAAAAGATGCAGATTAGATAAAATTGTGATTTATGTCATTCTGAGCGTGTGGGGAGCTGGCATCAAGGGCCAAGAAACCAGTATATTACAAAGGCCCAAAGAAAAAGGAACCAGATCCTGAGGGACTGCTTATTCTCTCCTGATACAAAATGATCATTAGGAAAGATAAACTTGTTAAAATTACATAGTAAATATAATTTTGGGCAGATTGTAGCCAACAGTGCTCAAGGCCTACTTCATGTCAGAGTGAATGGGAAATTAAGAACCTAAATGTCTTACTTCCTCTAATGTTGTGTAGTAGCAGCTCTGGGTAGGTCAAACCGGAAAAGTGCCAGGCTTCCTTCAGCACCTGTGTTCCTTTTCCAGATATTGCTGGCCTCTTCAGCTGGGAAAGGTTTTACATGTCCTTTTCAAAAGCTGCTCTGAGTGTTGGTGAAGTTCTGCTTCAAGGGTGAATGGACAAAGGCAACACAGCAGAGAGGGATGAAGGGTGTTAAATACATGGGCAGATACTGTACTGATCCAACAGATGAGGAAGAATATAGTGCCCAGCCTTACAGGGGTTCCTGTTTCATGTGGTTCATGCCTCTTCCCTCAGTGAATCTGAGGGACATAATTTCTTTTAATTCTGTATTTTGTATGATTCAATCAGGGGATGTGTAGTTTCTGCTAAGAAGAAAATTACTGTTTGGATTAACTCTTTCTAGGCAGGAAAAACCTGTGCAGATCAAATAAGAGCCCAAAATCATTTCACTGTTCCACCTTCTGTTTAAAAAAAATAATAATTTTTTGGTTTACCACAGAGGACGTCAAAGATGATGCCTGATATCTACCTCTAGAGTTCTGGAACCCCTTGTGAAAGCTTCCCCATCATATATCATCTTGCACTAAAAGCCTTTAAAGTGAAGCTCCTGGAGCTGTGCCAGGAGGCCCTGGTCTGCAGTTTTGTGAACATTGCTTATTTTCACAAGTGTTGAATTCAGAAATTGTACTCCAACAATGGTAGGTCATTGTGGTAGGGGGATGAAATTGAGAGTAAAGTTGTCATGATGCAAGGTGATTGGGAGACTTGTTAGTGAAACCTTTAAAAAAAAGAACATTAGAGACAAAAATGTGGAAAAATTCTTACGATGGGCAAAGCCCTGTAAATTTATTGGGTAAAATATCCATGCAGAATATATGTTTGACTACTGAATGTAATGCATTGTGTGTGTGTAGTTGGGATTTTAAAAATTTAAGCAAGATTTATTTCCTGTATTTACTGACAGTTATGTATCTAAATCTCATGGTTGCTGTCAGAAATATCAAACTTCACTACTGTCTTAAAGCTTAGGTTCATTAATTTGCTCAAATAAAAAAAAAAAAGTAGGTATGAGGGAAAATCTAAAATTTTTGAAAAGTTGGAGGGCATTTTGCTTTGCTGCAGGGCTGTGTAAATGGTTATATGCCTGTCAGTTAAGCTGGTTTGGGGTTTTTTACCCATTCTGGGCACCCAGCCAGCCTAACTCACAAAACTGCAATTATCATGATTGTTAGGAATAGTTCCACTTCTTCCCTCTGATTTCTTCTGTCTTGCTTCTTTTCTTCTTCGAGGAACTCTTAAATTTTCCTGTCAGTTCTGAGGAGACCCTGATTTTCCCCTTAGGGGTTCCCACAGAGACACAGAGTTGCAGAGGCTCTCCAGCTCCCTGATAAATGTAATCCTATCAGAGGCAGCAACAAGCCAGAATGTCAATCCACAGGATTAAACCCCCAACCTACAAAGCCAGGTCTTGCTGCTAGGAGACCCACAGTGCCCTGGGTTTTTTAATTTTATCATTCAAAACAGAATTTCTAAATATATTTTGAATTTGAAGGCTGAGAGGCTTTAGCATTTGCATCATTCTTCATTTATGACCACACTGTTTCTGTGGCAGTTGGTCAGTGAATGCTTCCACGGTATTTTGATGCCCCTCCACATAACGTGAATCAGAGAGAGAGAGCTGGCAGCAGATGTTGGCCACCCAGCAGCCTTTGGGCTGCAAGCACCATGGTCTGAGGGTGCCTGGGGTAGGGCAGAATTTACTGCACTCTTGCCTCTGGCCCCAAGGTCTCCAGAAGGAATAAGACACTTCTTCTGTCAGGCTCCTGCATAACTCCTTTCCCAGTCTAGGGTGTAGACGTGGATGGCTTTAGTTATCAGGGAGAGCACACGGGAAGGTGCAGTTTCACTTTGCTGGTGTGAGCTGGGATCAATCCTGTGAGGTGTTGATAGTGCCTTGATCTGGTGGGGAAAATGGGCAAGTCTGTAACTTGAGCAGTGCTGCACTCTGCTCTTTTATCATTGGTGATTTGCAGGGTCAAGTGTGGCAGCAGTCCAGGCACGGTGCCCTCGCAGCTTCTCAAGCAGAGCTCCTGCTGTGCACGATAGGAAAAGTGGATGTAGAAGATCCTTAATCTCGGCTGCCATCCCTGTGGAGGAGCCATGCCTCTTTCCTGCATTACATGTGGATTCAGGCTGGGAGGTTCTGATTCTCCTTCGTCCATGCCAGTGGTTTCAGTTTGAGGCAGGGGCCTGAGAGGGACAATCCAGAGCTTATCTCACTTGCGCCTTGTGCTGCCGAGCGGCTGTGCCTCAGTGATAACATACCTCTGGCTGTTGGTGCTGCAGCTCTTCTCAGATTACAGCTGCTCTTCTTCATCAGGGTGAACTTATAGGAGCTCTAGGAATGTTGGAGATGGGGAAATAATGATGGTGTGACAGGTTATGGTGTAGTGCTGGCCTGATATTGTCCATCAGGGAACTTCCTGCATTCAAACCAACTTCTTGGGATATAAAACTCTGCTGAGGATTTCTGAAGTCTCATTTATTTTCAGCCAATCAATCCCTCTCAGGAACTTCTGGACAATTTTTATGTGACTCGGTTTAATTATTTTAAACCTATGAGTTACATAAAGCTCATATTAGCTCTACAGACTGCTTAGAATCATAGAATCACAGAATATGCTGAGTTGGAAGGGACCCAAAGAATCACACAGTCCAACTCCTGGCCCTGCACAGGACCATCCAATAGGGACCCCTGTGCCTGAGAACATTGTCCAAATGCTTCTTGAGCTCTATCAGGCTTGGTGCTGTGACCACTTCCCTGGGGAGCCTGTTCCAGTGCCCAACCACCCTCTGGGTGAAGAATATTTTTCTAATATCCAAACTAAGCCTCCCCTGACACAACTTCAGCTTCAGGTTCCCTTGGGTCCTGTCCAGTTCAGTGGCAAATTGCAGTTTTAATGCCTGTAAGTCAAGAACTGTCTAGAAGGAGGTGTGCTGCATCTCTTTTCAGTGAGTTTTGCTCCCAATGCGTTAACTTACCATGAGAGCATTGGGTGGACCTGTCCTGCTGTTAGGAAGTGCAGTAAGGGAGTTGAATGGTATTTTAAATGTAGGCTAACCACAGATTTCCAGAAACTCCTCACTTGTTTTCAGGTTTTGAAGTACCTCATTAATATCATTCTTGTGCACTTAATGCTTTTTCTTTTCCTCATTGAAAACTGTGTTTTCAACCAATTATGTTTAAATTGCTTAATGTCTGTGAAAAATCTGTTTGCCGAGCTAAGCTGCTAAACCTGTAGTAGAATGTAAAAGAACTGAGTGAATGTGAAAAAGTACATTTGCCTTCATCTGAATGGTTGGCCTGACCATGGGGGCATCCATTGTAGGGGAACCTGAACTGTAGACCTTGGGGTTGTATTTTTTTTTAAAGTATTAAATACAGTAGCCTATCTTCTTGTGTCAGGACCTTTCAGAATAATCAGCGATCTGAATTATTTTTTAAGAGTTTATTCCGAGAGCGGGTTGTGAGAGATTTCCAAATTTCCTGCTGTACATCATTAGGACAAACAATTTGCGAAGATCTGTTGAAGCCATTGGAACCAATTCTGCTGCCCCACAGACTAAGAACAATTACTTCAGATGTTTAAGATGCTAGTGGGAAACTAACCTGTCCTTATGAGCTGAAAGAGATTATCCAAAATGTCCAAAAGATTATGGAATTGTTACCCCTGGTTTCTCCATCAGACTGGCTGTTGTGGTATATTTTTATTCAAGAAAATTGATGTCAAGACCTGACCTTTTTCTTTCTCTTCCCTTGGATGCATGGACTTGTTTCATTTTCATCCAGAATGTAATTTTCTGCCAACATGTAATTCCTTTGAAAACATTAACAAAGGAAAGTGTGACTTCAATTATTCTTAGACACAGCATAATATCGTCTTCAGAAACACTTCTGTGGGTGTTTACAGCCCAGCTCTTGAGATAACAAAGTTAAAATTGCAGAGTCTTATTTTGACATGATTGGTCCTGAGAAGCCTACCAAGAGCCAAGCAGAAAAACTTCTAACAGCAACAGTGACTTCCCTTTGTTTTCTTATTTTGATCCCCTCAATTCAAGGAGTCATTCCGTTTAAGAACTCTCAGCTTTGCACTGTTTTAATTTTGTTAACTGTTATTTAGCATCCAAAATAATGCTTCCAGAATGTAAGTTCTGGGTTTATCAAGCTTCCAGCTTAAATCCCCACCAATCCTCCTGAGCATAAAGGCAGGAGAGGTGGGTGTGTGTGTGTACAGTGGAGAGAAGGAAAGAAATATGGGGACATTACATCTTTTAATATTTGAAAATGGAAAGAAAACTATATTATTTTGTCATTTTTACTTTACATCACATAGTGCAAGCATGATTTCTGTAGAGGTGTTTGTTTTGGTTATTCCTGGCACAGCAGATGGTTTTAGGTTTGTTTTAGTTTCTTTAGCAATACTGTTTAGTTAAAGATCTCAGCACATCTTGGCAAGCTCAGTGAACTTCAAAAACTTTATATTTGTAAGGAGCAGCATCTGTATTTCACAAAAGTTGCTACTATAGGCAGCCGGTTTACTCAGCATGTGACTTTGGGGGTGGTCTCAGCAAGTGTCTTTTCCTACAAATGGTATAGTTTTGTCTGGCAGTCAGAATATTTTGCTGGAGAGGGTTATGAGTCTTGGAAAGCAGCATCTAGGAAATACCAGTTTATTAGAGCATTATGAGTTGACTTCTCACCCTGAAGAGCTGCACAGTTGCTGTACACTGTGTGTTCAGTAAGTTATACCCAGACAACATGGTACAGATGTGTTATAGTGGCCCTAAAGGCTCACACTACCTGCTGTCCTCTTGGGTAGTCCACGTGGTTCTGCTTCAGCATGACTGCTATGGCTGGGTAACTTCTGCTTCATTGATTGAGCCAGAACTTGGGAGAAAGTGCAAAATTTCAAGGAGTTGCTGAGACCAAAGCAATGTTTCAGGTGTAAGGCATGGATTTGTTTTAAATATTGCAATCCTGTTTACCTAGAAGAAACACATTTCTTTTTCTTTGAATTAATAGTTTTTCTTCATGCTTTTTCAAGGCAGGGTGTAAAAGATGGCCCCTGTTTTATCTGAAATGAGTGGAGCTCACTGCCACGAGTAGAGCTGTACTTATGCCTCTTCTGGGTTATTTGGTATCATCCAGCAGAAGCCAGGTTCTCAAAGACTAAAGCCTGCAGTGTTGCAGAGCTTGATGACCTTGATGACCCTGCAGTCCAAGCCAGAGAGGTAGTTTGTGATGATGACTGGACAGTTGGAAAATGAATGCAAGTTGGTGTTTGGTTTTTTCACAGAGTGGCAGAGGTTAGACGGTACCTCTGGCAGTCATCTGGTCCCACCCACCCCTGCTCAAGCTGGACCACCATGAGCTGTCTACCCAGGACCACGATCAGAAGTTTGAGTACCTCCAATGATGGAGACTTCACAGCCTCTCTAGGCAACCTGTGCCAGTGTTCAATCAGCTTGACATTAAGAAAATGTTCCCTGCTGTTCAGAGGGAGCCTCCTGTGTTTCAGCGTGTGCCCACTGCCCCGGTGCTGTCATGGGGCACCACTGGAAAGAGCCTGGCTCCATTCTCTTTGCACTGCCTGGCAGGTGTTTATTTACATTGATGAGATACTGAGCCTTCCTTTCTCTGTGTTGTCCTTCCAGGAGACAGAATCGGGGTGGTTGAAGTCCCCTATAAGGACCAGGGCCTGAGATTCAAAATCTGAGTTTAGACACAGGTACTGATATTATTCTCCAGACTGTGTGGAACAGGTATACGCCCACCTGGTGTTCTTGTCCACTGTAGCTCTTCCAAAACTGAGCACAAAAAAAATGAAGACTTAAAGGAGAATAGCTGCCACTCCTTCTTTATGTAGCTCCTTTTACTTCCTACACACTGGGTTTTTTGGTGGTTTCTAATTCTGCTTATTTGTTGTGTTTTTCCCTGTGCAGGAGTGATGAGGCGGACTGGAACTTCATCACCATCTTCTCATTTCTCATTACACTTCACCCATCAAACCACTTTTCATCCTGTGAGTACCTCAAGAGAGAATTATATTTGGGGTTTGTTTGTTAGGAAGCTTGGTGCATGAATTTGTCAGTCATATCCTCCCTGAGTAGGGAAAGAAAACACAAAGGTCTGTGAGTGAAATATTTTCTAAAGAAATTAGAGGGGCAGTACAAGGCAGGACCATGGTGATCTTGTACTATACAGGTGCTCTCTTTCTCAATACTTCTGTCCTTGGCAAGGCAAATTAACCATTCAGTGTGCCATCTCCAGTAGAACTGAACTCCATGCTGCATGACTGAAGGTTGCCAACTCTGACTCTGTTGCAAACTCTGCAACAGACTGTGTTGACAGCTACTGGCAGTTCCTTAGGATGGACAATCATGTGGCAAACTGTAATTGAGTTGAGGCATTTCCTCCCTCATACTCTCTCCTCATACTCTCTCAGAAGCACACTTGTCATGTCCCAGATGAATGTGAAAGCGCCTCAACTTCCAGCAACAAACCTAGGTGTAGCACTGGATCCATTTATTGAAGTACGTTTTACCTCTCCATTTGGCCAGAAGTATTTTGTTTGCTGCCTCATTTCCTAGATGGCTGAAGTCTTACTTTATCCACTGTTTGGGTAAAGCATGAGCTAGATCAGTGTAAAGTTAAGCAATTTATAACTCAGTATTATGTGTTTTTTCTATTCTTTTCAACTATCCCTGACTTTAAGAAATGAATCCCACCTAAAGAGGATTTAATTCCCCTGAACCTTTTCTCGAGAATGATAATGGTGCAACTTCTGAAGTACAGTGAAGTGTTTCTTAGTAATGTCATCAATCCAGTAGAGGGCTTGCTCAGGCAAACTTTCAAATCCTGTATTGATACAAATTAGGAAGTTTGAACAAGGAAAAGGTCTACAGGCAGGCTTAGATCTTCAGATTACCCCAAAATACCTTTTGTTGTAGGTTAGCTTACCCAGAATTAAGACCTTGCTCTGCTGTCTATTTTTGCTCAAAGTAACGCATCAGCAGAAGGCGGAATTAAGTGCACACTGGTGGCTTTCAAACAGCTCTGAGTACATTCAGAACCTGGGTCTCTGCTACTATTTCCTCATCAGGAGAAGAGCTCTCTTATTTACCTCCAAAAATAAACTTGAACGCGATAGAACTTCTGTGGGGAAAGCCTTAGTGGTTAGTGCAGTCCAGTGGCCAGTGCTTGTCAGTTTGCTAGTCTGGGGAGTGCCAGGGCTGTTGCCCATTTCAGAAAGAGAACTCGAATGCCAGGGAGAGACTCCTACACTGCATTATCAAGGCTTCTGTGCTACTTTTAAATTTCAGCACCAACACAGCTAGTTGCCTCACAGATTGTCTCTGTGCTTCACAAGGAATTAAGCAAATTGTGTAGTAGTGGTACAATCAGGATAACGGATAGCCTTGACAGGAGATGCAGGGATCAGGACTGAGCAAGGCTAAAACTAGCTGAATTTTATATTCTAATACCATTATTCCTAATTCTACTAGCCATTGACCAGACATTGGCACCCAAACAAGAAATTTGCCTTCATGCCTCAAGAAGGAAAAACCAGGAAACTTTTTGTTAAAAAAACCCCAACCCTATGGGAGGTGTCTCAGGCATCATTTAGAAACAGTATCTTTCTAAGTTCTTGCATTGCACCTGGGTTCAACAATTTATGCTGCTCCAAAATCCTCCAGATTCACACTAGAATTAACATAGAAGAGCCATTTTGAAGTACCACTACTTTTGGGAGGCTGTGACCCCAAATTTGGAGCTTTAGAAGTAGTGTTGCCTGGGAGAACCTTTGTGACTATGGTTGGATTCAGTCATCAGACTAAATCTGATGTGTCAGGTTAGTTAATCTATGCAGTACTATAAATTTATGTAGAACAGTACAAGCATCAGCAATGAATCAGGCTCAACAAAGAACTGTCTCTTCTGTGAAGAAAAGCCTTGAAAACACTCATTTTAAAAATGTCTTAAGTCAGTTTTTATGGTCTCCCAGGTTTTCTTGCTTGTTATTAGAGATCTATTAATGTTTCTGTCTTTGTTCTCCCATGGCTTTACAGAGACTGAACTAGACTTGACTGTAACCTTCACACACATTGAAAGGTATTTACTGACAGATACTGAAAAGAATGGGACAGTATTTTCTTGAAGAAACAGTATTCCTGTAGTCCAGTGTATGGACAAAATGGGTGCACTATTTATGCATGAGAACATAATTTGTCAATTATTAAAAATTGACAAAAATTATGTCAAGTTAGGTACTGACGGTGTATAGGAAGTGGCCTGACTGAAGGACTTCTTCCAGTCAGACAGGAATTTAGAGTCACCAACCTATTCACATTTTATCGTGCAAACTGTAGGCAACATAACAGCCTGACTAATAACAACACAAAAAAATGTATCAAGTAGAATTAATTTTTTCAGTTGAATTCCCTGTACCTTCAACTGATTTAATTCTAAATGTCTTCACTGTAACAGTTCTTTCATGTTTAAAGAAAGCATAAATAATGCCCCAGCTGATATATATATATATCTATATATATAAATAATTAATTAAATAAATATATATGTCTGAGAACACTATGCCATTAGAGGTGCCAGAAAAGGGATCTTTATATAAATTGAAGTCAAACTCCACATGGTTTAACATTACAGAACTTGTAGGTAAAGGTATCTTTTCTTCTCCTTTTCACTGAAATCCAATTCAACCATGGAATTCTAACTTAGCTCCCACCCTGGTGCAGAAAATGACCTATTTTTAAGAGATGCAAAGAAACATTTACTGAACATTTGTTTGAACTCTAATGAAATAATTAAAAGTAGGATGACTCCCCATGTCTTCTTTCCCCATTTACCTCCTGTAAGAGAAAACTTGTATAAAATTTGCATCAATAAATTAATATTCAAGTTTTAATTTGAAGGAAATGATGAGCTTTTTAAATGAAATAAAACACAAATATTAAAGCCTCTAATTTACAATATTTGTTTCAGCAGCTTTTACTTTAAAATTAGAATGGAAATGTCTTTGAAAAAGACAACTCTATGAGAGCACCACATTTAAAATGTGTTAAGAAATATTAGTTTTATTTAACCAGTTTTCACAGCTGAATATTTATTCTATAAAAACTTTACAGATTGTACAGTTTATATATAGTTCAAACTACTAGAACAAAGAAGTAGGTCCCACAGATGCAAAAATACTGTACCAATCCAAGGTAAAGGCAGATTTACACACTGTACAGCTCTCCACTGGGAAGGGGAGGTGGGTCAGTTCCAAGTAAAAAGTTCAAAACTGTACAAAAATAAGGTTTGATTTCTTTTTCATTCTTCATAATACATTCAATAAGATTGCAAGCACAGATACCCAAGTAATAATAGGTATCTGCAGTCAGGAATCAATAACCACTCCTGAAAGGAATGCAAAATAGGTCTATTTACACAGGGCACTCTTTTACACCATACTGCATATAGTGTATATTTCAAATAATAAAAAAGCATAGACAAAGAACATTAAACATCTAATATAAGGTAGTTTTTTTTTTTAAGAAGTTTTTTTTTTACTTAATAGTGTGCCAAAAGAATTTTAACTTATTAAATAATATATTCTAAGTGAACCTAAAATTTATGAACATAAAATGCATTTTTGGTGTAATACATCAATTAAACCAGCAAATAGGAAAAAAAGAACCAAAACCAAAACCCAAACTGTATATAAAGTAGTATTTTCACCCAGCAACAGAAGCACTTATGTAGTTATTTAAAAAAAAAACCAACAAAATAAACAAACAAACAGCCCCAAAAAAACAAACAAAAAAACAACCCAGAGAGGCTTTTTAAAAACCCACTAAAACTAACTTATAACTTAGGATATTCATACATAAGCTATTCAGTGATTCACTAATACTGCAAAACAAGCTTTTTTGTGTTGGTTTTTTTTCCTTCCCCCTTCCATTTCCCTCTGGCTCTCCCTCATTCCCTTTCCCTAAGAGACAGTGGTTTCTTCATGCTACCTGGGTAAGAATCAGACATATTCCTGCCCTTTCCTCCCACCCCTCTATACCTCCCCCCACCAAAAATAACAGAGTGTTTCCTTAGCATTAATCCTGAGCACACTCTCTTTTTGGGGATATGTGTGATTTAAGCATAGTAGGGTTTAGTTACCCCAAAATTTTAGAATGTTCCATTATTTGAGGTATTTCAACCTTCTTCTGAGACAATGCCTTTTCTCTAAGCTGACTCGTTGGGCAGAGAAAGCAAGGGCTGGCTAATACCCGTTTCAATTCTGTATTCTCATGTAAAAGAAAAGCATTATTCCAGACTTCCCTGCCACACAGAAAATAATGCAACACCATTCACTTTTTAATTCATTCTCTATTTGATACAGTACTAGCCAAAGATAACAAAAACTAGAGCTTTTAAAGAGATGTTTGGTAGTGCACTCTATCATTTTTTAGCTTGTGTGTGTGTGTCTACATACACACTCTCACACATATTACATTTATATATATATATATATATATAAGAGACATATATAGATATATGCACACACATACACTTGTGTGTGTATATATCTGCATGTAACAATTAGGGAGAAAGGAGTTTTGTTCAAATTTAAGTGATACAGTACTTTTAAACCCCTTGACAATAAAAGGGGAGGGGGGGTGTGTGTCCACTCCTGTTCCCAAGCTGAGCAAGGGGTTAGTTTATATAGGGTTTTTTAAAATGGGCATATTTTGCTTGCCCTGATGTCCAAGAAATACAATTCCAGTGTCAACGGGCATCTCATCAGAATTCATCAATTCTGTTCTGCAGATATTTTAACATTGAGTCCATCCCTTGTGCTGAGCCCCAGATTTTCTTCAAAACTTCACACTCCTTTTCATTTGCTTGTTCCAAGTCCACTTTCATGATGTTACGTACTAAAGCTTTGGATTCTTCAAGTACCTAAGCCAGAATTAAAAAAGGGGGAGTTGGGTTAGTATTGCCTGAGAACTGAGCACCACATGCACCTCTATGGGTATATAACAGGTTTATATGGACAAATCCTGGAGCTGATTATCAACTTATGCTTGTCAACTCATGGACATCATATGACTGCAAGAAATGTTTCTCATAGTCACCTTTCTTGTAGCATCACACAAAATTTCCTTTACCTTATGCCAGAACCAATTTAAAAGTGCATAAAAGTGTGAAAATAATGAAAATAATAAAATAACTATGAAAAAAATATATATGCAGTTTTATAACTACTGAAAAGTGCAAGTCCACAGTGGTGAAGGCTAATCATAAAACTATTATCCCAAACTGCTCTAATAACTGGGCAGATCTTGATCTCTTGAGCACTTAAATTACACTGAAAAACCTCATTTGTTTTTTCTGTTTAGAAAACGAATAATTTTCTTTTAAAATCGAAAATTTGTAATGCACAGAACAGTTAATTTGTCTTGCACCTTTTCTTGTAAGAAAGTGAAAATTACCACTATTTGATGCTATCTTGTGCAACTGCCGGTGGAGCACACAAACACTACGTGTTGCTCATAAAACTAAGTCCAGCATAATTTCAAAGACTGTATTTATTTCCTTGGTAATTTAAATTACAACTCAATTTAACTCAGGATTTCTGTGTTTCTCTGCAGATGTTAGGGGAAGTGTTTATACTGTCAATTAGAGTAAGTTGGACTTTAGCAACTATGTTAACACCAAATTATATTATAAATATCCAGTGCTGGTTTATGTTCTCTATCATATGCCACAGTACCCTGTAGTTAAGAAGAGTCAGATAGAAACTTAAAAAAGAATCCTAAAAAACCCCAAACCAGAAAGATACATAAAAATCTGCCAAGAAACATTGCTGTACTATAATGCAGTCCTTGTTTCATGACAAGGCTCTTTTTTTTTAGGACAAAATGATGCAGTCTAATACTACTTAGATTAATTCTTATTCATCTAATCATAAAAATACAAGAAGAGAAAGGAAACTTACAACTGAATTACATGTGACAAGTTCTTTAATTCGAACCATTACTTCCTGTGTGAATGTTCCCGGCCAGAACACTTGGGAGACGAGTCCTTTGGCACAAGCTTCCTGCGCTGTCAACTTCCTTCCACTGAACAACATTTCATTGGCCTGAAGGGATAAAAAGTTACTTCTGGTATGAAATGTAATGAGACAAAACTCATCAAAGGAAAAATGTTCAAAACAAATAAGAAAAATGCCTGCACTGTTTGGAATAGTTTTATTACAGCTCTTCCAAGTTTTTTTAATTAAAAAAAGAAAAATACTGGCCTACAGCTGGTTGGTCCATGTTGTTGACCAGTACCAGGGCAGTAGTAATTGAAATGTGGATGTCTATGATTAAGGGTGAAATGTGAAAATGCCTTTTGTCATTTCCTGACCATGGATGTTTGTTAGCTCTGGCTTTCTTGCAGTATTGCTGACTTAGTTATCTGTGTATGTGGGAATAGGTTATAATAATGCCTGGTAAATCTGTAAAACAGCAATGAATACATCAGCTTGCCCTTTATACTGATGTATTCCAGTTTCTGACCAAATTCATAGAAAATAAACATTCACATTTTCTTCAAGAGTCCAATATCAAACTGATAAATACTTTCAGAATCTGATAGATTAGATAACAGTCTTATTAAAAAGCCCCAGTATTTAAAAGATCTTGCACATGGTTTAAAGGTACAGAATAGTGTATTACATTCTATGCCACAAGATGCTCTCTCTAGTTCTGTAAATGTTTTTGGTTTGTAATTATCACACACTTCACTATTTACCAATTTCCTCATTAAAGCTTTGTCCTACAACCATTTTAATTCAAGCTTTAGTGAAATTTCTTACACAGTTAAACTTTGTTTGCAGTGACATTTACATGGAAACACCCAGTGGAAATTAAAAAGAGTAATAGTCAACCTCCAAAAAAACACCAGTGTTATTGTTTCTTAATGACTTACATCCACTGAAAAATATGACAAACCCATTACTGGACTCCTGAAATATAGAAAATAAGGCTGTTCTAAAATACAAACCTGACAGGTGTAACACTTCTGAAGGAAAAATTTTGAGTTTTTTAATATTTTCTAATACTGGAAATTTTGGTAATTATTTCAGCAACTTTCAGTTAAGGTTCTCAAATAATTAATTATTAACTTAGTAAATAATTAATTATTTACAGTGGTACCATGTTCCTGGTATTGCCATTTTACACATGAATCAATATGGAAACTCTGCAGTCTCTTATTTGTTCCTTTGTAATGAAATACAAAATTTGGGTTCTACTGGCAGTTTGCCTCCTGAATGCCAGTCCATTAGGAATGCAAGAGAAAACCCCAAGCAGTTTCCTAGTATATTTTACTTTGATTTTACCATCAGCACATCTCTCACAGTTACTACAGAAAGCTGTGATTCACATATACTAGTTTATAAAAACCCAAATCTCTTGCACTATGATCAAATTCCATACCCTATAGTTCTACCTTCTGTGAACACAAAATCAAATATACAAGATTCATTAACCATTCCTTCTCATTTTCCAGAATGTATGTGAATAATAATAACCTGAAGTACTAGCTAAAAATCAGAGATGTACACATGGTTGTCTAAAAAAGGAATCCTTCTTCCTACACAGATGGGGAAAAAATATTCTTCCAAAATAATTTTAAAAAACACTTAACATTTCTATGAAAGATCAAAATGTCAAGTTAATCTTACTAGTAGTTAGGAAAGGCAAACATTTAAGCCAGGTGGTCAGAGCTACTTATTCTTCACATGTACCTTTGCAAGGATAAAAATGAAAGCTAGAAAATCTTCTCTTTTCCCTAAAACTTAGTTGCAACTGCTGAGTTCTCCTGAACATGAAATATCGTAAGCGAGAATGGTGCAGTGATCTTATTTCTGCCAGCTGTAACACAGTATTAGCATAAAATCTCACAAGAAATGAGCATTCCCACTAATGCTCTCACTTGACAGGTTTTGAAGGGAAATGTCTTGCTCTGGCATCTTCAGTTTTGATCTATACACAACATATGCTGGAGACCAACTGCTAAACAAGCTTTAGCCATAATCATGCCTTGTTCCTGCCATAAAAATTAAGACAATTAGTGGTTACTTTCCAAGAAATATACTACAGCAATAGAAACAAGGATGATAAAAATATTTCACTAATATAAGATTCTAATTAGCAACCTTCATTTTCTACTCTGAGTAGAAAATGTCTCTGTCCACAGAGGAACTTCACTAGGACTTCTGGACTCTCTTACAGTGAGGGCTTTGAGGCTCACCCGGGTCCTTTTGTGCAAGCCCACAGGCACCAGGGGCCATGGAGCACCTTAGCTCTCTTGCACTGTGATCAGGAGGCAGCTGGGCTCTGAACCACCCCAGATCCTGGCTGTGATATGGACTACAGGCACTATGGAACCATGTATCCCTCATGACTGACAGAAAAGCGTAAGAAATACTGCCAAGCGTGCAGACTGGCAGGAAAACCCAGTGTGATCACACAGCTCCTGTGCTTTATATCTAGGACCAGACAACCAGAGCAAGAACTCCATGGCAGACACACAATAACATCTACCCATACAGACATCACCTTAATGTCTATTACGGATTATTTTCAAAACTCAAAAGCCAAGTTTAGGAACACTTCTAAAATTCCTGGCATTTCCAAGACAGTATCAGTTTTGAGTCCTAAGGTTTGGGCTTCAAATTTCCTATAATAAGCCCATGGTTGAAAATGTTTGTGGGGAAAAAAACCCCATCCATGACAGACCTGCTCACCCAGAGAAGGTGACTGACCCCACATGGAAGATATTTTCAGCAATCTTGCAATGGAAGATTTTTACATAGCTGCAGCTAACAACATTGCATTGCAAGTCTGACAAGAGTTAGGGGTGGGACTACTGCTGCTGAATTGATACTTTTGTAGAAAATGTTATGATGCATACAGAGGCCTTAATCCTTTGTTTTGTACATTTTTTTCCCCTGAATGTTTTGCATTTCACTCATAATATTTTCTTGCTGACTTTCTCTCTCTCTTACAGACAAAAAGCATGCTACTTTATCAAAGTCTTTGGTATGGATTCTGAACATATTTCATGAAATGTGCTGAGTAAAGTTCAGCTTTGTCCCATAGAGACACTGCTGTGCTGCAGAGAGTCAAGGATAGTACGAAAACAGTGGGTTTTTTTCCCCTTTTGCACGGATCATTATAGAATTGTTACCACTGGAAGCTTTCAATTTAAATCTTTAAGAATGAGAGCATTCACAAACACACATGAAAGAGTACACTAGGGAAGAGCTTCTTGTGTTTTTTGTACAACGTCTAAAGAAATGAAAAGTAACAACCACAAGTCTTTAAAGGACGAAGATGGATGGAATGGATGGATGAATGGATGGATGGCCAAATAAAAAGGGAAAGGAACAATCAGTAGTTTGAAACATGCTAAGTTATTAAAGATACTCTTACAAGTGTTAATCTATTTCAGTTACCTTTTCTGTTCTCTTCTAATAACTAAATCCAGATATGACACAATTAGCTATCAGATTTTTTAAAACTGGTGTTTTAGTATATTGAAATATATATTTTCAAATCAATAAATACCTACAGGGAAAAAATTGCCTTTATAATAAACAGCAATTTTGGAAAACCAGGTGTAGCTACAAGCACGTGTTTCATACTGTCCAAATTGGAATGGGACGTAGGTCTAAGTTTTCAAAGAATACAGCATGAAAAAACACTAAACAACATGAAAATAACCTAGATAAGAGATTCTTAAACAGCTTTTTGTTAGGAGTGCATGGAAGCTGAAATACTTATTTTGCATACTGGCATAAGACTGCTCCTGGCTGGTGCCACAGTGCTCAGCTTGTGCGGTGACACTGAGTGTCACACTTTCGTGCTGTGCTGAATGCAAGACACCAGTGGCTGGTCCCCACGAGGCAGCAGCAGAGGCGTGTCTTGGAACACAGGACATCACCCCTCTGACACCATCAGGGTCAAAGCTGGGATTAAGCCCCATGCTTGCTTTCTGTTCCGTGCATGCAGGGTGAAGACTAAGTTGTAAAAGCATGGAGCAGAAAAGTTATAAAGGGGGGCTTCTCATGAAAGGTTTTCATGAGAGAAAGAAAAATATTAACAGAAAGGCAACACGGCAAGGCAAAAAGTCTTGAAATCACACTGGATAAATTATCACAACTGAATTGTGAAGCTGTCAGCCCCTACCCTGCAAGCTACTTACAGAAGCCAGGCCCATTATCCGAGGGAATGTAAGGGATGAACATCCATCTGGACTTTGTCCAAAAGTAGTGTATGGTGTCTGAAACCAAGCCTTCTCGTTGGCCCAAACCACGTCACACAGAGGCAATATAGATGCTCCAAGTCCAATGGCTGGGCCATTTACTGCTACAATGATAGGCTTCTTAAACTGAATAAAAGTATTCACAAAATTCCTGAAGAGAAACAGAAACATGCACTCACTACATATATTGAGAGTGTAAAATATACAGACCCTTGAAAACTCCATAATAATTCATCTCCACAGTAACATCACTTTCAAACCCAACCTGATAACCTTCCACAATGAGTTGGCTATTTGGCGGATGAGGGGAGAGAGGTGGATTTTGTCTACACAGAGTTCAGAGTGAGGCTTTCAGCACTGTCTCTCATAAGAGTTTCACAGTCAAGTTGTTGATGTATGAGCTGGATGAGCAGACAGTGAGGTGGACTGAAAAATGTCTGAATGGCTGGCCCAGAGGGTGGTGACTCACGGCACAGGCCAGTAATTTAAGTGTTGCACCCCACGGGGTCAGTGATGGGTCCAGCACTGTTCAAAAGCTTCAGTGATGATTTGGTTGACGGGGCAGAGTGTATCCTCAGCAAGTTTGCTCAAGATACAAAACCAGGCTGATACACCAGAGGATTGTGCTGCCATCCAGAGGGACCTCATCAGGCTGGAGAAATGAGCTGACAGGAACCTCCTACAGCTTAACAAAGGGAAGTGCAAAGCACTGTGCCTGGGGAGGAACAACCCCAGGCACCAATATATGCTGGAAGCTAAACAGCTGGAAAGCACCTTGGCAGAAATTGAGCTAGGGTTCCTAGTGGACACCAAGTTGAACTTGAGCCAGCAGTGTGTGCCTTTGTGGCAAGGTAGGTCAGCCGTTTCCTGTGCTGCTTTAGGAGGAATGTTGTCTGGAGGTTGCAGGACTTGATCCTGCCCCTCTGCTCAGCCCTAGTCTCGTTATGGACTCCTCAGTGAAAGAAAGACTCCAGATGGCCTAGCAAAGGGCCATCAAGGTGACCCAGGGACGGAGTGAGCTGGGCCTGTTCAGCCTGGAAAAGAGAAGGCCCAGGGGGATGTCATCAATGTGTATAAGTACTTGAAGGGGGATGCAAAGAGGACAGAGCCAGGCTCTTTTCAGTGGTGCCCATTGAGGCAGTGGGCACAAACTGAAACATGGGAGGTTCCCTCTGAACAGCAGGAAACATTTTCTTACTGTGAAGGTGACCAAACAGACAGTCAACAAGGTCGTGGACTCTCAGTCTTGGGAGATATTAAAAAAAACCAGGAAATGGTCCTGGCCAACCTGTTCTAGGTGGCCTTGCCTGAGCAGGTTGAACAAGACGACCTGCAAATGTCCCTTCCAACCTCAACCGTTTTCTGATTCTGTAAAAGCCTAACATTGCTCCCAGCCCAACACATCACAGTAGTTGAGCAGGTGCAGATTTAACAACCATCAGCTGACATGGCACGTTTGGTACATTCATGTGCCCCACAGTTCTCTCAGATAAGGCTGCAGCCTTTCCTCACTTCTGAGCACCACAGCTGTGGCACAGCCCCACTTGGTCCTCACTGTATTTATATATGGCATTGGCATAAGGTATTTATCTGTGTTTTTAAATGACAGTGATAAGGTATAAATGAAGATGGGCAAAGCATTAATGATTTTCCTTGAGGAGCGTTTCTGGACTGCTAGGAGACAGCTTTTCTTAACAAATAAATCTGCTTTTTAAATTATGAACAAATATAAATAGTAGAGCTCTATTATCACATACTACACACCTGTAAACTCCCCTCCTCATCTCCCTTCTCTTGGCTGGTAATAATGCTCTGGGTACTATGCTATTGACATATGCATATTCTCATCCTCATTGTCAACAAAATTGACAATTCATTCCAGTACCCACAAAATATGGATGCTTCTCTGTTTTCAAACAGTAATGCCTCCAAGAGTTTCTTAGGAAAAAATAGTCATGTGTGTATGAATACATACACAGGTAATTTTAAAGTTTGCTCCTTATCTGTGTAACATATATTTGTATTTCTGCAAAACAGGACAATTTTACTATATTGCATTCAGCACTAAAGGTTATCACACTGCTTCTTAACTCATTCTAGTGAACTGAAATAGTTAAAAGCAAAAAAAAACCAAATCTAAACCTGGAACCATCTCATGCAAGTCATCATACAAACATCCCATCCAGAGACTTAAGATAATTTTAATCATATCTGAATATCCCAGAGAGGACCATCTCTAGCATATATATGAAAAATACCTTATTTGAAAGGGAGGGTGTTCGTAGGTCTTTCAAGTTACCTTTGCCCATTTTATTAACAAAGAATATTACGTGAAAAATCATGTTTCTGGAAGGGCCCAAATTAAAATAGTCATAGAAGCTCAGTACTAAGAGCCTCTGGCCACATCTGAAGTCAATGCATGAGCAACTTTTACATGGAATGACTGAAGAATTTCCTTTGATAAAAATAACTATAATCATCTTTATGAACCAACTGTGCCTCCAATGAAACAGGTTTCACATGTCCATGAAGTTTTTTTAGAAACATGACTATTGATAACAAGAACAGAAGACAGGACTCTGGAAGGATATAGATACTCTGGAAGCATGCAAGAGACCAGGATCTCAAAACCAGTGTTCAAATGACAGGTACTTGTTTGTACTGTTAAAACATGTCTCCAAGATCCATACATGTTTTCCATATATTTTCTTCTACTTACTAGTAATTCAGCTCATTTTGTTTAAATGTTAGGCTTGGTACCTAGCATTGGGATGATGATCACCAGGATTAATCTACTCCTCTAAAACATCCGTCATTCCACTGCTCTGAATCTACTATATCAACTTATTCATTAAATACACATCTTGAATTTTGGTGTATTGAATTTGTTTTCCTGAAACCCTATGGCTATTTAAGTATTTTAATATTGGTTTTAACTGGAGGAGTATTACAATACTCACAGCTTACATAGCTAAATTTTAAAAGTAAGAATGCATGAAATGACAATCCAAATAGAAAGGGTTAGGGAGCATAAAGAAGTGCTGCACGCTATAGTGTAACAGGTGAATGTCTGAGATCTATTTGAATAAGAGGCTTTTGAAATAAAGATAAAACAAGCCAGGCCACATGATGAAGAATACCCAGCAGATGACTGAAGATAATCATACATACCTAATAGCTTCTGCCATCTTAGTGCTTTCTTTTTTTCTATCATCCGTTAAACGTCGTATAAAATAAATAAAATCAAGACCACAGCAGAAAATGCTACCAACTGCACTGAACAGCACAAGTTTACTGTCATCTGCAGCTGCTGTGTTCAGTGCACTTTGGACTTCCTTCATTACCTGAAAAATAAAAATTTCACAAGGATCATTTAAATCCATCACTACAAAGTAGTACGTTGCTCTCTTCTCTTCCTCCCCCTATGAGACCCTTCAACATTTTTAATTTTTCCTTAGGATCCATTCAGCCATCATATTAGAAAAGTTAACTTTCTTCATTATCCAAAAAAAAGAAAGTTAAAGTATTAGAAGCTTTGCATTTCAAAAAGGTAATTACACTAAGATAATTAAATCATTAAGGAAAGATCTATTAGATGTTATCTGTAACTAAAGCACTTATTCAGCATTTCTGTAATTTGGACAGCAGATGGCGTATGCAACCAGTACAGAAAAAAAAAGAACCTTAATTGAGGCTAAAGCTTTTGTCAAGTTGCACTTCGTAAATCACTGCATGTCTTATAAAAGACAGTACACATCAACATGGTCAGATAACAGAGTTGTGAAATGCAAGTTAATTACACAAAGTCAATTGTACATATAACATCTTGCAAGTAAGAACCTGTATCGTGTTTTGTGTACGTTTGTGCCTGAGTAAGAAGCAGAAATGAGGCAAGGACTTCAAATTCCCTTCCCCTCCCAAAATCAGAATTGTTCTGACCTCTGGATTTAATGAATTATTTTCAGATGATTTTGTTGATAGCAAAATGTGTGTGAATCCATCTTGTTTCCTGACAACAATGTCTCTGTACCGGTACGCGCTCTCTGTTTGTCTCACGCTGAAACGTAGCCTTTTATCAAAGGGTTGATCTCTCCTGTCATCAATAAACCTTCGTTTGCTGGCTGTTACTCCTGTTACAGATGTCTGGATGTTGGTTGTACCATTGGCTGCTAATGCTTCCATAAAGGTGGGTGTACCTGGAAATAGTTTTAACAGGAACAATTACATTTGATTAGCTCACCCATCTCAAAATCCCTATTAGCATGAAAACATGCAACTCATATTAAGAACACACAGCAAATATGGAACTCAGTCCCCTGGAAGTTACTGAAAGAGACACTATGCACAGAGCAAAACTGAAGTGACAAAAGGATTCAAGAAATTAATTTTAATGTTTTGAGAATATACATTTAGAACAAGCCAAACAGACCAATTGTCATGTACTTATTTTTAGAAGGGGAGAAAGGTGTATTTAACTTTCTTAATACCAATGCACTTCAGTAGGTTAATGGTCTGCTTTCTCCCTTTCCAGCATTTTACAGTCATTTAACAGCATCAGTATTGCTAAGAGAAAGCAAAAGCCTTTTGTTTCAAACATCAGAAGTTATTTCAAAGAAGAAAAAGACACTTAGAATAAACCAAATAAAGAACTTGATTGACAAGACCATAAAAAGCATAACAGTCTTTAAATAAAAATGGAAATGAAGAAATACAGACTATACATCTTTGAGAAGAGCACTAGACCCATGCAGTGATGGATACTTTAATGGATTCATAGACAATGAGATCTTTCTCATGTAAAACTTTTTTTGCTATTGGAATTGGCAAATGCACAATTAAGTTTTGCTGGTCTTGTTCCCAGTCCCTTACACAGAGAGAGTCTGAAGGCATGCAAGTAAACAGGCCATTCCTCTTGTCACAGAAGGGACAGGTTTTTCTGTAGTCCACATTAGAAACATAATACCAAGTAATTACGCTTCATTAGAGAAAATAAGAGAACATATTGGATCTATAATGCATCTATATGTTTAGGTTTCCATGCAAAATCTCAACAGAATTTGTCATACTAAATAATGGAGTGTGCATAGGACAGGAAGGTTAAAAATATTGGGAATAAAAAAAAATCTTGGTTAGAGTCCAAGATGTTAAAGTTTTTAAAGGTTTTTCCTGAAAATTGAGCTCTGAGACCAAAATCTTCTGGAAAGCCACAGCCTTTATCTCACTAACAGATACTTCAGTACGTCATGTATATGACATTTTAAGAAGCAGAGTTAAACCACATAAAAGTAAGTTGTCAATTAAATGTCATTGATGAATCTTGCTTAATTTGTCATTATCTTTCTGAGGAAGTTATCTTTTTAAATTAAATTATTTTAATTTTTTTTGTTTTAACTACAACATACTTCAAATACTTGTGGATCCAATGAAGACATTAAAGAGGCTCACGTAAGTAACTGGAATATCTTGATATTTCCACTGTATACAAGTGCTGCTTACTTTGACTTATATGAAGTATGGAAGAGACAATAAGAAAAGATGCTCTAAAATTTAGAACATGATACATTTTCCTATTTATATTGCAGAAAACTGTCTCTGGATATAAATTAAGTTTTTATATAAAATATTTTAAAATAAATATTTTATTATAAATATTTTATGATTAATTAGGCAAGTTGTCTGTTTAAGGATCTATACAAAAATAACATTTTGTTCTACTTTTTAAGGTCTTTCTTGTATTAGTGATTTTAATCCTCTCACCATTTCAATTTTGTGAAGAAGTTAAAGACAACTCAGGATTTTTTAGTTGTTTAAAGTGAAGAGTAAGTAACTGGATTCAATTTGTGATCAGTTTTAGAGACAGAAAAGAATAAAATGAAATGGAAAATGAATATTTTATATTGTCACAAAAATTTCACATTTATTCCCAAATTTTCCATGGGTTTACCAATTCCTTTTTTCCATTTCAGCAGAATAAATAAAAATTTGATATATACTAAATAGGAAGTTGATGAGGGATGCTTTCCATATTTTTCCCTTGTAAACAATATTATGGCAATTACATTCCTTTAAAAGAATTCTCTTGAAAGGGAATTTGCAGGAACACTAATGTTGCCCCATATTTCATTAGGAACACAAGATGAAACAGTATCATTGGCTTGGTTTTTCCACAGGAAATCTAACTTAAAATACCTGAAATCACCTCTGATTTTTAAGCCCTGATCAAAGTTTTTTATGTTTTTTTTCTTAGCCATGGTGACAAACGTGGAGAATTGGGAGAGCACAATAGACTAGACTAAGCCTAAACAAGAAGTCAGTAAACTTGTGCAAGACCTTTGAGCCTGTATTTTCCCACAACTCATACTTCCAAAGACATACTCAAATACCAGAAAATTACTTTTGAGATGCAAGATACAATGATTATATACTTTGAGACACAAAACTTCTGCCAAGAGAGATCAAGATGTAAACACCACAGGCCAATTTTCATGCTTATTGAACTGGCAAGAGACCTTCTGATTTTTTATGTAAACCCTGTCTACACTTATCAATAGTTGGGAGTTTCAAACCACAAGCAAGGGACAGCTGCAGTTCAGAGGAAGAAGTCTCCTCTTTCCAATCATGTAAACACACTTCTGGGATACTTAGACTGGAACAAAAAATCTGTCAGCTTTAGAAACCATAACAGGGAGGCTCAGCCAGCTGGTACAGATCAGAAAATGGCACTGAAAGAGTTAAAACATATTTGTTAATGTTTGTTATTACCAATGGAGGTTTGGGACCCTGTATACCTGATAGCACAGGGGGCTCTTTCTGCTGGCATTTGGTCCTTGGAAGCAAAGGGACAACTCAGAGGCATAAAGCAATTTATAAGTACAATTCATTTTATAAGTATACAGGCAAAGGTGGTTTTGCTGCTCAGTCTTGAACATGTGTTGCAGCAAACAGGGACAAAAATAAAAAAGTGCAATTGAGAGTTAACTATATTGCCACAGATTTCCTCACATGAAAACTTTGCATTAAGGTCACCTGTCTTCAGGATAATTATATTTTAATATTTTAAAATAGAGTTTTGTAGCAAACCCAAATCAGTTCTGCATTTTAAGACATTGAGATAGCATATCAAAGATAAAACACCACAGTCCTCTCCTTTTGAATTGAGCTTCCAAAAATAAGTAAGGACTCAGAAAAAAGCAGTTTACCCTGGATACTGTCAACTAATGCAGAACTGCTTGTTTAAGGCATAACAAACAGTTTATAGTTATAAAAAAACCTTTCCACCTGCAAATTGTTAACAATGTGATCTCAGGGCTGAAGACAGTACTACTACTGAACAAAGCCAAAACTTCACTATACAGATGTAAAAGGAATTTAAGAGGACTATCTTAACTTCCAGCAGCTGCTGATCAAAACCTGGTAACAGTCAGCAATTTCACGCAACTGCCCTTGGAGGGAAAAAAACGAAAGCTACGAGCAACAGATAAGAAAGGAACTGGTCTTATCCAAAGGAAGACAGACACAAAATACTGGTTTTAGAAAAGGGGCAGAACAAAGCTGTTTTTGTTAAAAACAAAACAAGTTACACTCAACTCCACAACAATCCAAAATTAAAATCCCAATCACCTCTGTAAGATATTCATGCCTCGCTGTTACTAAGAAGTTCAGTTTAGCTTACACAACAAACCTTGAATACAAATACTCCCCTCCCTGCAACAATATTGGGGACACATCCAAAGAGATGCTCTAAAACCAGCCAAGCTTCTTTTGCATGCTTCTTTTTGAGTACATATGTGTTGGTGCTCTTAATTCAAAGGTTTGACTGACAGAGTATGCTGTTTCTGAAAGGCTTAGCATAGATTCCTAAGGAACAGGCACAAGAACATGGGAGGTGTGAACAATACTGTCTGAGTATTTTTTTTAGCTCCAGCCACCAGAAACTTAGCAATTACTAAAATTTGCATGCCCAGAATCATAGGCTGCACCAAACCCCATGTAATTAAATTCTTCTTCCCCACTGGATTGTCCAATTTACTTTTGAAACCACTATGGGTTTGTCTTCCAAAGTATCTCTTGGCAGCAAATTCTGGAACATACATGTTGACTTTCTCTATCCCTTTCATCACAGCCCTTCTCCAGATTGACTAGCCCCAATCTTATTGCCCTTTTCTTCTTCCAGAAGCCAGTCCAAGCCTGCCATTCTTCTCCATGCTTCTTCCTCTTCTACTAACTCTTGGAACGAGGCCCAAAATGGGACACAATATTCAATATGGGTCTTGTTTTTTTTAAAACTACCGCTGAACAGATGCTTGCAGAAAACTGTCCAAAACAAATCCAATGCCCTTTTCCTGAGCAGCAACACATAGCCAGGAACCAGTCACTGTTTTATGTTTTGCTATAGGCACAGTTTGGCACGTAAGTCTGTTTTGTCCCTTCCTCAATGCCTGGCATTCATCTGCACTGAAAGTCAGCTCTCATTTTAATCATGAAATCACTCCGTATTTTCAGAGAAGCCTGCAGTGTTCACAAGGAGCTTCAGGAACTCTCATGTCTCTTGTACCATCCTGCACCACTTATTTCCTTTCCTACACTAAGAGATGAAGGGGTTAATAAAAAGCATCCCACTCGAATAAGCAAATGGACAAACACCACCAGCAGCAATGTCTTAAAGTGTTAACCACAAAAATAAAACTGCAACTGTAACTGATTACAACTCAAGTACCAGACAGGGAACAACACGATCTGGAAAACTGTAAAAACAACTTGAATTTTCAATGAAAAAGAAAATTATTAAAATCTGGTGCTAGAAGTAAGTTATATTTTTTCCCTAAGTCCTTTCTATACTTTTACTTCTTCATTGCACTCTGTATATATAATCTACAAGAGTTCAACATTAGTTGTCCAGTGCAGGTTGCCTCACATTTAATTTTTTGCCTACAAACAGAGGTGTTTTGTTACATGTTCATATGTACTAGCAATCTCTAACTGCAAACACTGTTAAACTTTTCCTGTCTTCACATGAGACAGGAATTCCAGACAGCGATACCATGATGCAAGCATAATACAAAAGAGTTTCCAGTATTTTTTCCACTTTTTCTTCAGTGATTACACAGAAAATCTCTTAGAACTGTAGTGTATTGGCAGAGACTAGAGAAACCAAAAATGGGGGTTCTAAACCTCCTATATATGTTCTCATTTTTTGTCTGAGTATGCATATTAATAGCTTATATTTTTGAATCAAGCAGAAGTTCCCCTTATTTTGGAATGTCCCTATAAATATTTGCAAGGAAAAGAAGTCTCAGTTTATTGTACATTTCACCTAAAATACTGATTTGCTCTGTGTTTCTGAAGGAGTGGTCAGAATGTGACAGTCACTTATGTAAGAAAGATGCAATTTCAGCTAATTCCTTCCAGAACATGGTGTTCCATTGATACAGAGCACAAAACCTACAGTGCAACCAGCAGTAAGTTGTGCACACCCCAGCATTGAAACAGGCATCCCCAAAGATGCCTTGGAGAAGAGGGGGTCATTTTAAGCACAGGTTAACTGGCAAATTATGATGTTAGAACTTGGTGGAACATCAGCAATAGAAAACTACGACTCAGCAGCAAGCAGTTGTGCAGTGTCTGGCAGGCTTGATTGTCAATGTCTACCTTCAACTCCTAAAAAGTCCTTTTCTCATGCTGTTTAATTCCTACTCTTTCCCATATATTTTGTATAGGTGTTAATTGTAAATGTCACTTTGAAACATTGCTTCTATTAAACCTACATTTCTTACAGGACACTGCTGTTGTGGACAAAATTAACATGAGAAGAGAAACACACACATGTAACACAGTAATATTTCTCTACTCAATTTTTCCATCTTACACTAGCTTTTAATCTTGACTGCCATGTCACATTTAGAGTAATATGGTCTACAGCAGCCTTTTCTCCCCCTTGTGTATATAGTTTTCTCTGTTTCTTTGATTACGTAGAGCATCAAATATATTTATATTTTATTTTAATATTGTTAGGAATAGGAAAACATAACTGGTTGTGTTGGACTTTAGTAGGTAATAGGCTATTTAATTATTATTGCTTTGGAATGACTTTCCTTCTCAAAGCATAAGAATCCATGTGAAGATAAACTTACAGTGCCAACCAAAAATGCAACTAATCAGAACATAAAATTCTATTACTGGAAGTGGGCAACCAATACAAGACAAAATGGCATTTCTTCACCCTTGAGTTAAATAGGTTTACCTTGGCCTGATGGTTTTATATTGCATAAGAGGAAATAAAAATAAAATTACATATGTCAAGAAATGGGAATAACAAAACACTAGACCTAAAATTTGTTAAGACCATGCTCATAAAACCAACAAGGATAACATTAATTATACAAAAATTGGCAACATATCTTTTAAGGAGTATGATTAAGTTTTACTGTCTTTGAAGAGGAACTGTGCATTTTTATGCATAACATATTGAGTAACCTTTTCACAGTCTCACAGTGAAAAGAAAATGTCCCTCTCCTAACAACTCCAAAAGGTTTTCCAAATACATCTCCATTCTTACTATTTCACCAAAAACAGAGAAACAAACACTCCTCAGGTAAGCAAACTCTTTTTCTCCTTTATCATGCATCAAGATAAATTAGAACTGTTCTCCTTTCTCTTTCCACTGCAGTTTTAGTCTCATTCTGGAGTGATCTGTTTTCCACTGAATCTATAGTCAAGATGCTACTGACAATTAAAAACCTGCACGACTGTTCTCACCATTTTAGATGGCTGTAAGGAAAAAAAAATATATAAAAATTCCTAAGTGCCTCCAGTATTACTCCAGTCAAGAAATCCCAGTCATATTTCACAGTAGCATGCATCAAAGCATTTGATGTGGGAAGCAAAGAGTTAGTTTCATTTCTTTTTTTCATGAATAAGTGCAAATAAGAAAAGCCTTTCCCAGGTTACAGACTCCTTTTTGAGGTCTTTTAATACTGGGAACATTTCATAAGGGAAAACTCTTCTATCTCGATATTTTTGGAGCTGCAGGTTATGATTCCACAGCATTCATTCAAAATGCTCTAAAATTTGAGAGTTAAGCAAGGACACCTCTTGGGGCTCATCTACAGAGGAAAGCTATTGCAAAATAGGCTAAGGGTTTAAACTTGAAGTATACCCAGCTATTTCTAACTAACTCCTAAGGTGAACACATTCTATATTAAGAGCACTTCACCGCAATTTAATCCAATCCCCAGAGAGATGTGGAAAATGGCTCTTTTTTTGTGGGATATCAGTGTCCTAATGTAAGGCTCGTCTAGAACAGATACTGCCAAAAGACATCCCAGTAGTTTCACCTATAGACACGAACATATACATGTCACAGTACACATTATATAATGCTTGTAAGTACATTAAAACATTCTAAAATATCTTAGCTAGATTATGAATGAAATTTACTTAGATGGGTATAACACTATATTGGCAGAACAGTTTCATTTACCTTCTTTTTGAAAACAAATGTGAATACTAATCGACAGGTTCATTCTCATCACATAGACGAGGCTTTCAATATCAGAGTTTGCAAGAGCTCCTTTCACAACTGCCCCCAAAAGCATTTGACATTTCAATGCAGAAAAGTAGTAGACAGAGAAGGCTCAGGACTTTCAGAGATTCTACACACTGATGTGCATGTTTTAAACTTTCCAGGGAACCCTGAAATCAGAGTGATGGAGTGAGCGTCCCTGCTGGAAAAAAGCACCTCTATTTTTATGTATCTACCTCAAGAAGGTACACATGCCTTTCTAGCCACTATCTGATGTCTGCTATTAGTAGAAGTTGTCTCAACCTCCCGTGGGATATTCAACAAGAGGTTCATTAAGAGGCGGCAAATGAACCTGAAGCCATCTTCCAGTACACGAGGGCACAGAGCTATGTGCCCTAACACCACCAGCTACACTTTATCCTTGAGAAACCTGCAATACATAATGTTGCTTGCTGTTACTGACACAGGCAAACTTTTCTGCAGCAGCACTGTCTTATCAGAAATTATTGACCTTGAAGAAATAATTGTCTGGGGTGGGAAGCGGAAGGGCAAAAGAGGAGTCTCTGACTTTTCTAAGAGGTTACCAAAAACCTCAAGTGAAAAACTAAACATTGCAGTGCTGGGTGTTTAGTCTTGAGCCTTGCACTGAAGCAAGAGAACTGCCAGCTCCTTGACCACTTCTGCTGCCTGAAGGGGTGTGGAGCGAAAATCAAGAGCTGGGCATTGGCACCAGTGGGACAAAATAGGGTGAAAAGATTAGAGGTCTTGGGGAAAGTGTGAACACAGCTTCAGGGTCCTCTGAGGAATGGGACATACAGAAATGCACATACCAAGTAGGTTCTTTACTTTTAATTCAGAGGTACTCAATGGGAAGTAGTCTCCACAGAAGAGTTAAGGATTTGAGATAGAAAGATTTCCGAAAGACCCTACTTTTAGGCAACTTACACCACATCTAAAGAGGCATACACTAATTGCTCTAGAAGAAATCTCTACAACAGTTTTCCCCATATTTTGGAAAAATAAGCCGACATTAAAAGCAGGATGATGAAAAGTATCTTTGGGTATCCCATGCGACAGGTGCTGGATAGTCAGATGCTCTGAACTGAGAAACTAATTCAGAACAGTATCACCTTGCCAAATCGGCCTTTTTATACAGTTGCAAAGGAATAAATTCTAAATATGATCTAAGGGCAACAGCTGAAAGGAGGCATGATGGAAAGGAGTAAGTGACAATCTGTGCTTTCAAGCTGAATCTGGTCTCTCCTGTCTGTTTTTTGGCTATACTAGCTAGGATCAGCACATATATGAGGACCTGCTTCAACTGGAGAGCTCATGGAGCATATCCAAAATAATAAAAATAATAGCAACAACAATAATTATAATAATAGTAATCGTCATCATCAAAAAAATACTCCACCGAAACAACAAAACCAAAGAAAACGTCAGAGAAAGTCCTAAAGTCAACAGTAGGAGACTACCAAGAGTAAGACTCAGATCAGATGCTTTCCATGAGGAAAAGATATTACATTCTCCCTCAGTTAGGGTTGTCCTGTATCACTAGAGGTAATTACTAGAAAACACAGGAGGAATTTGTCTTCACATCATTTTGCCCCACATCTTGACCCCAGTACCAATAGCATAGTTCTCCACATACGGGATTTGCAGAGACAGCAAAGACCTTGAACACGGCCCCCAGCATAAGAAGGACACAGATCTGCTGGAACAAGTCTAGAGGCCCTGGAACAGCTTTCCCAGAGAAGTTGTGGATGCCCTGACCCTGGAATTGTTCAAGGCCAGTCTGGATGGGGCTTTGAACAACCTGGTCTAATGGAAGGTGTGCCTGCCCATGGCAGAGGGGTTGGAACTGGATAATCTTTAAGGTCCCTTCCAGCCCAAACCATTCTATGATGATGGCTACAAGTTTTGGGGAAAAGCCCATCATAAGAACAAGTGTTCATCAAATTTTGCAATAAAGTGGTAAATAAACAAATAAATAAACCCTTTCCCTTCCACCCTCCTCTCCCCCGCCAAAAAACCCCATACCCATGATAAATGGCAGGGAAATAACCACAGCTGAAAGCAGTGAACAGAGAAGGCATCTCAGCCAGCAGCTGGAAGGGCTGGAGGCAGTGAGCTGCCCTTGCAGAGCAGGATGGATCACATGCATGGGTTCTGTTTGGGTGCGTGCTCTTCGTATTGCTGAGGAAAGCAATAATTGTCTATGTAAGACCTTAGGCTTTCTACTTCATTGCCTGTTGTCATATTTATGAACAAATTATCAAAGGAAAAATCTCACAGACAAAAAACTTGAACTGATAAGTCCATAAACCGCTAATTAAGTAGTTAACACATGCTGCCATACATAGAAAATGGTTCAGAGCTGCCAAAGTAGCTTCCCTCAGGCTACAAAGCAAGGAATATAGAAGCCAGGATTATTAGTTACAGGTGGTCCCAATCCCCAAAAGCTACTTTTTCCTGTAAAAATCTGATTTTATGAAGTACTGGATTTTTTTCATTACAGAAATTATAAGTATCTGGATTAAAATACAAGTACCAATAATGATACTATTGTGTGACAGAAGAGACAGCTAAAGAAGCAACAGAATTAGCATTGTGATATTTAAGTGGGACATATTGTTTCAGCAGTACCAATGTATAAATATGAAACCACAGCTTCTAAATTATTACAAAGAGTAATACTAGGAGGCTGAAATTTTGAAGGGGGGAAAAAAAATCAAGAAATTAGGAAGTTACATCTGTGGCAGAGAAAACAACCAACCAAGAGAAAAGCATGTGGTTTAAGGCAAATTTCCAAACAAGTTTCATAAAAGACAAACCAGTTAAGGTCGGTCTCAGAGACTACTATCTGAGTAGTCAAGTTATCAACTACTTGATTAGTAGTTATCAACTACTATCAACCCTACCAAAACCAAGGGAGGTTTAATTAGGTACCATAATGCCTGTTGCTACACAAAAACCAAGAATAAAGTGTATTATGTCTGATACTTTAAATCAAAGCGTGCAGTGGCCTCAGAGAGAATTTTATAGTTTGTGTAGCTGGCAATGGGAAAGTATGGTTTATTTGACTATTTGGTGATGTAGGCAGGAGCACATGTTTTCACAGGAGTCATACTGATGTGTTCACAGCTCAAGAGCAAATTCATAGATTTTTAAATATATTATCATTGCAAATTCGTGGAAGGACTTAGATCCACAACCTGTTAGTTTGAAAAAGCAGGGAAAAGGAAAAAAATCTCCATTTGAATTTTGGGCTTGCAGATTGCTACAACTCCCACTGCTGCAATTCCAAAGTTCAGCACTGAAGCCTCACATGTTCAGCAGGAAGTTCATAAAGCTGTGCTCAGACTTATATTAACTAAGAGGTGGTTCATGGGTGACAGGGTTTGAACATTTTTAGATACAGTAGATGCCTTCAATGCTGAATCTTGCCTTAAGAACCAATCCATTATGAACACACAGAGAAACCAAAAGTATAAAGGGGAGTCACTACATAAAAGACAGACGAATTCTATTGAGTAAAGCAAAGATCGTGTACACAAAAATAATGGGACTAGTACATAACCAGCCACAATTGTGAGCTCAATTTTAACTTGGAAACCATTTAAACATGTCATAGATAAGACAGAATGATAGATGAATTACATGACTGGTTGTTTCCTGAAACCTGCCAGGGACCCACCTGTTCATGTCAGATTCCAACCACTAAACAAACAGAATGGAATTGAAATTTAATTTCTACCAAGATGGATGCTGTGCAATTTTAGATAGCTGTGTTATGTAAAAAGATACTGCATTAAATATTTTTCAGACAAATAGCAAGATACCCCAGGCATAAGGAGAGGGTGTAAAAATGAAACTGAACTTATACAGTAATTGAATTATTTTCTTCAGGAGTGAGATGTAGCTTCAATTAACTCCACATGGTTAAACAGGTCAATAGAAACTGAGGGGAAAAAGAGAATATGCTATACTTACAAGAAAATAGGAAGTAAAGAACACTGGGAAGAATACAGGGAGATGCTAAAACAGATAAAGAACGGGTATTAGAAATGCAAAGTAAAACTCTGAAGTTCTCATAGTTACAGATCCTAAACACAAATTATTTTTCCAATGATAAAGAAAAAAAGAGAGAGGAGAATTAGACCAAAACCAAAAGTGAAACGTAGTGTAAGCTAAAAAGTCAATCAAAATACTAGTGGTGAAACCAGCATGTCATAAGAAACCAGAAAAATATTTATAATGGGTATGAATATGTTGTACATACAACAAATGACAGACTAAAAGGATTGACCATGGCAAGACTGCTGACTGACAGTAAAAAAGGAGAAACAGACAAATGTGATAGTTTATATGGGAAATTTATCATACTAAGTGAAACACCTCTGAGACTTGCTTGCTTAAAGACTAGCAAATTTGGAAGGTATCTTGGGTAATAAAATTTGTAGTGATGTAGTTTCAGACAAAGGTGGAAGAAACACTTTTTAAAAAAGGCAGCCTTAAACCTCTTCAGTTTGTTTCTGTTTATAAACAAGACTGTTTTCAAAGTCATGTTTCAAAAGTGTCCTTCCAGTTAAAACCTACTGAAGATCAAAAGCAATACTCAGGAGAGCCATATGGGTACCATAGAGAAATTTAATCTTTTTACAAGCAGTCACTCATTACTTGGAATATATTTTACCAATATTTTGCAGTTTCATACCATTGCAAATTATGAATCAGAAGCTTCCCTATCATATATACTTACATGTAAATTTCAGGATTTAAAAATAGTGACCTCATCACAGCAGCATCGAAACTGTATATATAGAATTATTCTTAGTTCTGTCAAGCTGGAAATATGCTTAAAACTAAAAATTTTCTATCCAAAATTAATTTGACTTCCTAAAAATCCTAAAATGTACTGATGTTCAAAAGTGGAAATCTGTAGCAACAAAGATTTCAGGGTTATTGTATAAGGACAGTCTGTGGATATTCTCTGTCATTTGTAGTTTGATATACAGAGTTATCAGAAACTCTCCTTCTCCATTTGATCTCAGAATATGTTGCCATATCACTAATGTGTTGCCCTAAGATTAACAGTTAACTGGAACAAAAGTTATTGCTTATAGTTTTCCATCCTGTTCTTATCTATACATCAACATATTGGTGTTTTGCAATCATAAACACCTTGTCTTTTTTTAGTTACGGTAGTTGATGACTTTTCCACTCCAGTTACATCACAAAAGATATCACACCATCAGATATTTCCCCCTACAGCTCAGTTAAAATGCTATCAATCTCAGGGAAGTGTATTTTCAAGCTGTTCTTTTGAATCATCACAATTAAGAAAAGTGTTGCAGTGGGATCATCTTTTCACTGATTTTACAAACAAAATTATACACTTACTGAAATTTCTAAAAGAGTTAATGTGGATTTTGTTTTTCAAAGAGGGATTACTCCCCTCCTCTCACCCCACAAGCCCTGGTAAGAGACTACAAGCAAGAAGCAGCACAATCATATCCTGGCTCATATCAGACCAACACTGCAAATATCAGACCAACTGATATTGGTTCATTCCTGCTACAAGGAGGAACACTGCTGCATGTCTGTCCTTAGGCTTGATTGCTCTTGCCAGCAGACTGGTACTCTGTTTAGTTGGAAAATTCAGGAAGATCACTCCTTCCATAAGCCTCAGCATGCTCCTGTGACCTGGGCAAGCAACATATTGAATTACTCTGAGGTACTTAAGTGTCAATCTAGTTTACATAACATAAAAATTAAGATTTTCTTCCTTTCACTCCTCTGTTTCTTCCTTGGATAGTCTGCCACATCAGAATCAAGTCACTTATAGCAGGCATTTCTGCCTAACCAGACACAAGGCAGCTGAGTTCCTTAATACCCTCCCTCCATCCACTGATGCATCTGCTAAACCATTCCAGAGTTCAACCAAATTCCAATTTAAAACTATCACCTGTGTTTTTACCCCCTTTGTTTTTCCCTTTCCCAGTCTCGAGTAAGACAAATGGAATCCTAAACCAAATTTACAAAAAGCATTAAATACAGCTCAACTACTGCTGAGTATCTGGGCAAAAGTGTTTTCCTACTCCAGGCTCATTATTTGGTCAGAAATATCAACTTCTGACTAAGTGTCAAGAAATGAGTAATAAACTGACATAAACAAATGAAGACATGCCAACACCCCCACAAAAACTGACAAAAATAAGGTACAGGAACAAACCAAACATTTTCGTGGGGTACACTGGGTTAACTTTCAGCCTGATTAGTTCCCATGTGCTGCTGCTGACCAGAAACTTACCTGGATGAGGTAGGGGAAAGAGGACAGGATAACAGAGTAACATGAAAAGTACCATGTCTAAAGATAACAGCAAAACATTTTTCTCCAGTTTAATGACTAGCAAATAATGATTAGCATTTTAAAACTCACTTCCTGCTGTGAATCTATTTTCTAATATTCCAGTTCCATGGCTACAAAATACACTGAGATTGGGAACTACTTTTGCAAACATAACGTGACTTGTACTTTAGACCGTATCTGTGGACTAGTTTATTTTTACTGTAGAAAACAGCCGTGATGTAAACTCCTTAAACTCTCCCAAAAAATCATGAGAAATACTGTTGCAGCTATCTGCAAGAGAAATACAGTGCCATTTCATGCTGCCATCAATTTGTAGTTTATCAATGTTTAGCTGGAGAAAAAAAAGGAATGAGAAAACTTGTCACAGGAAAAAAAATGCGAACAGGATGTCCCGCTTAGACAGGAGCTGAAGTGGGAGGTGGGAGGTAAAGCCACGCATCCGCTGAGGCTGCCACAGTCTGCAGTGGGATGAAGCATGAACAGGGACAGTCAGAAAAGTGTGACTATTCATCACCTCCTCTTCACAAGCAGGGACTTCCCTGCCTGCTAGGTCCAGGCGGCAAGTTTTGACTACAATAAATGCTAGAGTAGACTACAAGGGATAGGAAGAGGGACTAAAGTTCAGGCTGAGGCTTCACAAATCTGTCTAACAAATGCTCCAGTCAGTCCTCAGAAAATGTTGTTAGAGAGCGCCCTGACATCTCCGAGAATTATATTAGTGCAACATGTACTCAAAAAGCCGATTTGGGATTATTTATTTGCCAACTTTGTCAGTCTTCTGAAGGACACAGAAAACAGTGCAAAGGATATAGACTCTAAATCTGTTAGGAATGGTTTTATTCCTAAACTAATGACTATGGTAAATAGTAGATTTCACTGCAAAACACATTCCTTCCACACGCCATGACACAGTGCCAGTGCAGACAAGGTACTTAGGGACATGGCTTAATGGTGGACTTGGCAGTGCTGGGTTAAGATGAATTTAAAGGCCCTTTCCAATTTAATGATTCTGTGATTACCAGCCCATGACCATTTTGTTTCCAGAGAGAGACTCATACTGTTCCACCTTGGGTGGTTCTCTCACAGCTGCTTCTCCCCAAGATAAGTTTTTCACTGTGCATATCAGCCAGGAAGTCAAGTCTTTCCCTTCCTTTTAGAATGGTTGAGGTTTAAAGTTCAAAATCTCCCATTCTTCTTCATCTAACATATATATGTTCCCTGTAACGTATGAAAACCCAGTATGATGACCATGAAATAGGAATTAATCAAACGCAGAAGTGGGTAAATAATGGATTTTGGCTCAGAGGGTAAACTGGAAACACAACAAACCTAAACAGGTGGTTCTTCTGTTTTGAGATTTACTCCTTCTATGTAACAGTTTTCAAACTGTTCTGAAGTAAAAATACTGCTTCAAAACAAGGTCAAATGTGTATTTAATAAACTGTAGTAATTTGTAAATAGGATTCTATGCTTCTCATTTCAAAGCTTTACTTCTGCTGCAATTTCTGTTGTTAAAAGGAATGTTGCCCGTATCTATTCAGTAATAATATAATTTTAGCATTTACTACTGGAGTTAACATAGTAGTTTTAATTCTTTTGGTGTATGAACATGAATCCATAGTCTTCATGTTACTTGTAGCAAAAGTAAATAAGAAACAATAAAACTTGCAAACACTAATACGGCAGTTAATTCACTGGATTCTCCTTGAGGAAGGTTAAAATTGAAGCAGAAGAAACCCAGCACTATATGCTACATTTAAAATTGATCATAACTTTAGTCACACATGTGTTTAGCTGAAAGACAGAAACTATTTAACTGAAAATACATTTTCTTTATATGGTAAAGGGAAATCAGTGGCTTGAATTCAGGCCTGTGCTGTTTCAAGATCACCCTTTGAAAGGGTCTGTCAGTGATTTTGCTCTACTTTGGTAACTTAAAAAACTACACATCAGTGGTCACAAAGCAACTGGAAGCAGCAACTTATAACAATTATTTTCCTTTCAAAAACACCCCCTCTCCTGGTAGGATTTCACTACAAAAGCCAAAGCATTTGTCCCACACAGGCTCTCTAGTGAGCTAGCACTGATGGCCCTGACAGTCATACTACACAACAAAGAAAATAACCAGGAGTCATTACCAAAGAAAGTGAAGTACGGTCCATTTAAAATAGTGTACATCCACTACTGTGTGTTGCAATCCACCTTATTATATGCCCAAGAGCTGCCTTAAAATGTTCTGATACAACTAAACACTTCAACAAGTAAACACAAGCTAGACACCGAAAGCAATAATTCCCACCATTTTTTAGTTCTCACAGACAAAAAATGTTCTACAGCAAACCAAGCATCTCCAGAGACATGTACATTATTTTCAATGAAAAATTTGTTCATAAAACTCTTTTCCACTACATCCTTGACCAGCTAGAGTTATCAACACTTCTGATGTCCCGAGGGCATCTACAAAAGCAGATGGCATTCTGACTCTATCACATTGCCTAAAACACCTTCTGTTCCACCAGATGACCCTTAGAGAAAATGTACCTCCATTTTGCAGTTCCTTGCTTTTATTCCTGCACACTGACAAAACAGTTACTAGCTGGCACATTCTTTACCTCCAGAGCTACAGGTGTTTCTCAGTGGCCCTGATGGATTCCTCTGCATGTGAAAACAGTTTGAATCAACAACAGCATCTGCAGAGCAGTCTGGGGGGAATGAGGATGGATTAGGTGACAAGAGTCTTTTTCAATCCTGTTTCCTATTATTGTGTGATGCAGACCTCATCACACTATGTAGCACTTTTGCCTTTTTTTCCCCCTGACCTAAAGTCAGTTGCCTTTCAACAAGCTGGAATACAAAGACAAGGTACCTGGATCCATGGTATCAGGTGCAGATTAGCAAACTGTGGACAGTGACAGTTGGATCCTCAGCTAACTGCTGCTTTCAGTCCTGATGGGGAGAGCTCTGCCTGTGTCCTTGAATCAACCCTGGAGAGACAGAATCCTCTTCTGTGGAGAGGCCTCAATATTTGTCTGGAGAGCCACAACCACAGCTCCAATACATGGATCTGTACCTCTGCCATAAAACTTAGGGTCTTGTGCTATGTAAGAATGTTCCTATGGATTGCAGTCTCCACTCTGAAATTCTCATTTCTGCAATGATCTCAGTGCTGTAAAAATTACTCTTCATTTACACATTATTTATAAAATACTTGTAAATCAGAAGACTGGACTCTATGACTGGGTACAAGAAATGACAGCCAGTTTCAAAATAATGATGAGAAAGATAGCCCGGGGTAGGAGGAAACTTCTAGGTGATCATATTAAAAATGACAATTCGATTTTTCTTCAAGGGTAAGGAACAAAACCAGCCATTCATCAGGGGAAACTGGTAATCTCCTTAGTTTCAGCACAACCAAAATACTATCTAAATTAAATATGGGTGCTATTATTGGATAAACTTTGTGCAATACCTTGTAGACTGCCCAAGGGAGTTTATGGCTAACTCTAGGAATCATTGTCTAAGATGACCTTCTGCAATGCTTGGTGTTCAACTGAATTTGGCAGGGTTACAGACAGAGAAGCAAACCCAGTCTGATTCCTCGTATATATCGGCATTTAAGTGTGAACCATAATGAAATCATTTTTCCCCTGACGTGAAGGAGTCTGGACTATCTCATAAAATAATAGCAAGAGTGGACATATACAGTTCAAGAGTGCCATGCTTCCCTGGCTTACTGCATTTATTGAGGTGGGATGACAACAGTTAATTTTTGAGGGTATTTCCCCCCCTTTTTTGTACTTATAGTGGTTCTGCAACTGCCTGTTTTGTCCAGCATTGCCCAGTGTTACTAGCTACTCATGAATGCTGGAAGTTAACTGATATACTAAGCATATGGGGGAGAGAAGGGGGAAATTAGATTTTCCTTGAGTCTCAGCCAAAGCAGAGCCAGTTCTCTCTTGAGGGGTCTTCAGGTTGCTCCTTTTTTCTCCCCCTAAATCAAGGAACACTTTGTCAGGGAAACATCATCATGAGTCACAAGAGTGTTCAGTAGCTGAATGAGAGTTGCGGGAGGGTGTTCCAGGCTGGTGGTGCTTCTGTCCCTCTGCCAGTTCACAGCTGCTGTCCCAGGCTGGCAGGCAGGAGGTGACAGGCCCCCAGCAGGACAGGCATGGAAAGGACATAGCAAGGGCACAGAGATACCCCTGGACAGCGAAGCACAGGGTTATGTCAGAGAAAGATAAAAAAGGCTGATGAAACTCAGCAAGGAGGAAGGAGGTGGAGGGGAAAGGAGTTGAAGCAGAAAGAGCACTTAGCTGTCTGCCAGCAGAGGCAGCCACAAATGGCTGCAATTTGGTGAGCAGCCCCTTCCCCACCTGGTCTGCTCACAGAGAGCCTCAGCTGCCCCAGGTCCAGCCATCCCATAGCAAAAGGAGCCAGTTACAAAACTCAGTCACTTCAAAACCAAACAAAAAACCACCCACAAAACAAACAAACAAACAAACAAAAGCATCTTTTTAAGGACATCTATTTCATTGAGGAGACCTGTTGACTGAAAAGGAGACTGTTTCCTCTGCTGTTAGCATCATGTTAGTAGGAAACATCTGCAGGCATCGTTACACTCATTTCCAAGCCAGGCTATGTTCAGTGTAGGCGTCAGGCAACGTAATGGATAAAACACAAAGAGAATTTTGCTGAGTGTGCACACAGCCAAACATTTTTAGAAAGACTTAAAAGGTGGCCAAGTCTGAAAGGATTATAACATGATAGCAAAAGCACATCTCTGACACACAGGCCAAAGCTCTGTTAAATTGCAAATCATTGCACAAAGGCTTGTGTGAGGAGCAGATTATTGGCTCCACCGCCTTTGACAACAAAGACATTCAGAAACCAAACTGCAGAGCAAAATATGACATACTCAGGATATGGGAATTCCTGACATCCCATACATTTCTACCATATAATTCCCTCTGATGCAAGCCCAATACTCACTGCAGAACATTCTGCTATTGACGTTTTCCATCCTTTATTCTCTAGTAATTTAAGTTTGGATAATAGGTAAAGAGCCTGAGGTTTTTGCCCCTCCTCTTCTCAAAAGGCTAAAATCTCAAGCCAATAAAGTTTCCTCACTTTCACAAAGTTTAAATACTACAAGTAAGATGGCTAAAAACAAATCCAGCCCCAACAAATGTGACATACAGCAATGACTGCCTGCTGTACTTTCAATGAAAAATTAACCACCAGACATTGCACTGAAAGTTAGCCTGTGTGAACATACACACAAACACAAAGTTCTCTGTAAACTTTTTTTTGTTTTGTTTTAAAAATTTCTTCCTGTAAAAGATGTTCCTTCTCATCTGCTTAGCAAAACTGCATTTATGATTCAAAAGTATCAATTATTGTTAAATTCAGTTTCTGTAGAGGTTTTTTTTACCAGTGTAATTGATTCTTTTACTATGTGGATTTTAATATTAAACTTCATTAAACTAATTTAACATTTTCTCATCTAATTTACATCTATAACCTATATTTCAAAAATAGGCCTTGTTATCTCTTAGTAAAGACTCATTTCTCGGTTAATTTAAAAATGTGACCACTTGAAGATGTATTTTCTTTCACAAAATATGACAAAGTACGTATTCGTAAGTATTACTATAAAACAGCAGAAGTGGCATATAATCAAATGTAAACAATCAGAAGCACACAGATATTTTTCAGCATATATACATTCATCCCAAACTTGATGCATTTTGAAAATTAGTCATTCAAATTGAGTATTCACAATCCTATTGACAGTTCCAAGAGCTAAAGTTCAATAAACAAATAAAACATTTAAGAGTAGTCCATGAACACATACGTCAGATTTAGAGCAACAACAGCCAGTGCAACTTGAAACACACTTGCCAGACCATAACCTCATGAGAGGGTAAGAATAGCAACATTATGCCAGCACCAAGGTTAGGAAAGTCCTAACCACTACAGCAGTGGAGAATAGATAGAATGTTACTTCTGCTGTGCTAGCAACAACTGCAATAGAATCAATGTAACAGAAGCCTGGGTATTTCAGGCAAACCCATCTGGTAAAACAGAGTGTTTGTCTATGGAATTCCTTTGGTTTGTAACAATGGACAATGTTTTGAGAGAAAGATACACAGACAAAGAAAATAAATACCCTCTAAACTTTAAAATATTTGTGTTTTAGCTGTTCATCTGTTTCACAATTTAAAATGTCTAACAATGGTTGCAAGAGGAAAAAATAAATATAAACCAACCACAAATGCCGACAACCTACAGAAATCTAACTATTTTAAAGCTGGAACTCAGACAAAACAAAGAACATCCTTCTGTAGGCCTTCACAGTAAAATTGACTGGCAGAAAAAGGGGGCTGTGGAACAGCAATCATCACATGAAGCACAGTGTCTTCTGCTCAGGAAACTTAGGCAGGTTTGAGGGCATAAGCTTTCAAAGTAGGAAATGCTTTACAGAAATTTGTACTCAGTGAAGCCTGTGGCACTCTTACATGGTGCGCCTTGCTGTCTTACAGGTTTTTACTGCTTAAATCCTATCAAATAATCTGAAAATCAAAGAGCAACGTACTCTGCAGGTTTCATTTCTATCCCACTACCATTCCCTATGACTTTTCATTTCACAACAAGTGAAAAATTGTTACGCAGTGAGGGCCAAAAACACGGACCAAACAAAAAAAACCTAAGAAACATATTAGTATCAAAATCTAAACCTATGTTATAGGTATTGTATTGAAAAGCTAAAACAGGAGGACAGAAAACGTGAAGATAACATACAGAGAAATAAAATGTATAAATCTGAACTTAGTTCTGAGGTATCACAATTTTTTTTTTTGTTTTGTTTTGGTAGCAACCAGCATAGAACAGTGTCATAGTATTTGCCTCTACTGTAAAAGAATAAACTCACTTTAAAGAAAAAAGAGACAGGTGTTCCAAAAGCCCCCTAAAATACATTCATATCTTCACAAGAAAAATGCAGCTTTTTATTAGAAACACAAAATAGAGTTTTGAAGAAATATTAGCTCTTTTATGGAACGATCAGAGCATGGTAAACTATCTGCACTATTATAAAGCAATGAACTATCAGAAGTATGCAACTCTAATAATGAGAAAAATCACAAATGCCAGTGACCTTAATGAAAAATCATACTGGAAATGAACAAAAAATCTCTGTAAGAAAGAACATACCCATATGCTCCATAACATAACACAGGCTATATGATACTGAGAGAGTACGAGGTCCTTGGCATTTGCTTATTTTAAGCCAAAAATTGAAATCTCAGGAACACTACAATTAATTATCCATTACTGCAGGTTACCGGAAGAAGTTTATAAAATTGTTGACTTTATACTCTGTAAGATAAACAAGATGGCTCTACCTCCCAGCTGGAGCCATCTACTTTATTTATATTATATACTGAAACAAGACCCAGAAAAGTAATTTCAGAAGTGTAATTGGGAAAGCACTGATGAGATGCTCTCAAAAAATACTGGACAGAATCTATTTTTTTCCTTTTTGAAACACTCTTAGTTTTGAAGGCCACAAATAATTCAGTGATTTGCTATCGAGCCTTTCTCCCATCAGACTGAATTTTTCAATAACCACCTGAGAAAAATCACGAGAAGACTAAAAGAAACAGAAGACGCAGCCAAAGCCCTTCATGTCCATGAATGAAATTACTCTTCACAGCGTATAATTTTCTTCATAAAACTTAGGGATTTATATCAGCCTGATACTTTTGTAGTACTTAAACCAACCTGAAGAGCTTTCTTAATGACTTCATGCTGATCTTAGAGCCCTGGCCTGACCAGAAGGCAGAATAGCTGGGAAGTAGGGATTTTCTATATACTTAAGACACAGTCTTAGGATATCTTATTATCCTGTCCTTTAGTAACATGTCAAAAAAACCAAACAAACAAACAAAAAAAGTCTCAACCAAATAATAAAATACCTCACCAAATTTATCAAATTATGTAAGTCTTAAATTTACAATAGAGATATGGAGATTATTACCTCTTAGATTTACTCATGGTGTTAATTCAGAGCAGCAGACTCAGGCAATGAAACTTTAATTGTCCCTAAGTTAAGCAAAAAAACCCCAAACACTTGATTCTAGAGTATGTCCAGTAAATTTTGTGGGCAAAAGCCTATTATACTGACAATAAAAACCAATGTTGCTTAAAGCGTATTTCATTTAACTCATATAATAACACACAACCCCTTATTATTTATTCACAGAATCATTACATTTGGAAGGAACCTCTGGCGATCATCCAGCCCAACCCCCCTGACAAGGCAGGGTCACCTAGCATAGGTTACACAGGAACACATCAGGTGGGTTTGGAATGTCTCCAGAGAAGGAGACTCCATAACCTCCCCGGACAGCCTGTTCCAGTGCTCTGCCACCCTCAATGTAAAGAAGTTCTTCCTCATCTTGAGGTGGAACTTCTTGTGTTTTAGTTTATGGCCACTACTGAAAAGAGTTGGGCACCATCCCGTTGACACCCACACACCCTTAAGATATTTATACGCATTACTGAGATCTCTCAGTCTTCCCTTCTCCAGACTAAGCAGGCCCAGCTCCCAGAAGAGATGTTCCAGACCCCAAATCATCATTGTGGTCCTCCACTGGACTTCACTCCAGCAGCTCCTTGTCTTCCCTGTACTGAGGAGCCCAGAACTGGATACAGCACTCCAGATGTAGCCTCACTAGGGCCATACTTTTTCTGATGCACCCCAGGATAACATTGGCTCTCCTGGCCCCAAGAACACACTGCTGGCTCATGGTCAACTTGTCACCCACCAAGACTCCCAGGTCCTTCTCCACAGAGCTACTCTCTAGGGGGGTCAGCCCCCAGGCTGTGTTGGTACTTGGAGTTATTCCTCCCCAGGTGCAGGACCCTGCACTTACCCTAGATGAACCTCATTAGGCTTCTCTCTAACTCTCCAGCTATCAAGGTCCTGCTGAATGGCAGAACAGCCTTCAGGTGTGTCAGCCACTCCTTGCAGTTTTGTCTGGAAAGTTACTGAGGGTACATTCCATCCCTTCATCCAGGTCATTCACAAACAAGTTGGGTAAGACTGCACCCAGTACTGCTCCCTGGGGAACACCACTGACTACAGGCCTTCAGCTGGACTCTACCTATATTATTACTTCTAGACCACAAAAGCTCCCAATTAGCTTGGACATGTATTATATCAGTAGCCATCCTGTTCTGTGAACTTACAAGGCAGGAGTCTCCGAAGCAGTCATTCCAGAACTGGACATCAGTTTTTGGAATTTCACAGGACAGGTAATATTAGATACACTGGATGTTATACACAATTACATTCATTTTCCCTGTCATCTCAAATATATTTCTACTGGTATGTGTACACATCACCACAAACTGCATTATAAAATAAATATACAAATTTTTCACCTTAGAAAATCCACATTTAAGAATTCTATTATGCCATTTACCTCTCAGGTGCACTAGAAGGAAGCTATCCCACTGCAGCCTTCACATAGCAGTAGTTAAGATTTGCCACTGACAAAGGCAAAAGCAAACTTGCAATTGCATGCAACCACAAGAGGCCCTAAATTAAGTATTTCTGGTCAGCCTGTAAACGAAGACAATTTTCTCATTTGCACAGTGAGCCAGGATACCTTTTCTGTCACTGTCCAGTGTCAAAAGTATCACTGTACACTCCAAACCTTCTGGACTGCTACCTCTTAGGAAGTATGTTATTCTTGAGGGTATTTTGCCTCTTTCTTTTAGCAAACTGTTACCTCTTACAGAACTATAAAGATCCTTGTAAACATCCTGTGATAGCCCATAAACTATGGACTAAAGTTTGAGATGTGCATTTTTATTTGTCAAACTGTTGCACAAACATTTGAAATTAGTTAGTCTTTACTGGTATCTTGATGAAAAGAAAATAAAAAGGACAAAAACTACCATTATTTTTATTAAGCACAGAGAATTTTCCTTTAAATTTAACAATGAAGTATTCTAATCCATCTCAGTAGTGACCCCGTGAAGTCGGTTCTTAAAAAGTCTGAGGTCATATTTACCTTGCAAACAACAAAAAAAAAACAACACAGGCTAGATTTGTCAACTTTCTAGAACATGTTTAAAACTAGAGAGAGTCAAAGGTTTTCAGGAAAGTCTCAGGTAATACTTCACTGCTTATGGTATTAAATAAGTCTAAAAAATTCATTTTAACAGTCTTAAATTGAAAAGCATGCATGGCACAAGGACAAGTGGGTTTTTAGAATGCACATGCTGTTTCTTTAAGCCTGAGACAGGAAGCCAGAGCCCAGACAGGAAAAGTTCTTAGCAGAATTCACTTAACTGAAGCTCTGCCAGTTTATAATTAGTGATCTCACTTATTATGGTGCTGTTTTGTTTTTTTTAAATCTTAACCAGGCATTTGTTTGACCAAAAAAATTTCCATAATTCTGTACAGCTAGCAAGCAAAATGGAACAAGAAGATTACCTTCTTGTATTATGTCAAGCTAGGAGTGATAAAATTAATGTGTGAAGTCATTATTTCAGTACATATTCTAGTATTATATAATACTGTGAGATATACTGAGAATGTGTATTTCCCCCTATCCTCTGAATAACAGCCTTAATTTAAATGAGCTGAGGCCCAGTAACAAAGCTACTAGTTCACATACTTAGAGCCCAAGTGATCTATAAATCATTTACCTTCATAGGGAAAAATAGATTAAAATAACTATGGCACCGTTTTAAAAGAAAGGCTGCAGATCACTGGGAAATATGTGGGAAAAGAAAGGATTGTCACTGTGGTTTGAGGAGTAACAAGCATAAAACTCAGAATATTCAAATGCAGTGCATAGGTTTTTGGAAATTCTGGAGATAAAAATGAAACAGAAAGTGCAACTGATTCAGCAGTGTCAACTACTGAAACTGCAGATCACTGTGCAATAAAAGAGTCAGTGCACTACAAACACCAGGAATCGTATGTGTGGATAAAAAAAATTGTAAAAGTAAGAAAGAAGTGAATTTGCTGTGTGCTGCAAATATCTGCAAACATCACCTGACCAGACTGAGCAAGCAATGCATAGCAAAGACAGCTACAGATCTTGGGCTTCTAATCTTTAAAACCAGAGTGATCTTTAAAAATCTGATACGCAAAACATTTAGAATTTTTAACTGATTCAGGAACAGCACACACTGTGATTTAAACCTGATCAAAATTTGAGGTACACAAAGGAGCCCAAGGCTGCACTTGATAGTGGGATGGACAAACCTCAGGTGGGGCAGTTCAGGCGGCTGCCATCACCCAGAGGTCATGCAGAGGGAGGGGAGAGTGCGTCACAACTTCAAAGTATGTCACAAGGCTACTCCCTTCTACAGAGGAGGAAGGTAGGGCAGTGAGCACAGCCCAGTCCTGCATGGAGACAGCAAAATGCTGGGCCTCTCTGGTGCCAGTCAAAAAACCATAACCATAATCTAGGAAACTCACTGAGGGAAAAGAAAAAAGGGGAAAAACAAAAAGAAAAAAGAAGTATGTTTTCTTGCCATAGTGGAATATATATTGGTGCAGTAGAATCAAATAAGGTATTAAGCTGTGAGTTGTCTTTAGCACCTTTTTAGCTTTACAAGGATAAAATTAGGAAGTCTTCAGACTCTAGGAAGTCTCACAGGTGCTAATGTCATCGCTAAGTTTGAGAAACAAGATAACAAGGTTAGGAGATCTCAGAAGGTCATAGCTGCTGGATTAGACAAGCCTCACCAAAAAGCTGTGCTGTGACAGGTCAGGAGGGTCACTGGGGCACTGGTAATCGGAATTGATCGGGGGCAATCTCTCCCCAATGGAAGTATTGTGTTTCTCCCTGTAAATACACTTGTACTACTGCTGTTACTTTTTCAGTAAAATTTTGGCTCCTGCTCTTGGCCACCCAATTTTGAATAGACACAACCTCCACCCCCAAAAAAACCACAACACAAAATCACCACCAGCTCAACCACACCTGCAACCAACTTCGACAGGTTGCTTGAAATCAAGTAAAAAACCTAATGATAAGGGGTAAAGAGGAAAGAAAAGATAATAGATGTTTTTGAGACTGGTGGCAAAACAAGGAATTATTCTCTAAGGGTAACAACCTTTGGAAGATGAGAGAAGCAAGGTTTATGAATAACTGAAAAATACATCAAGAAATGCTATTCACACACTATCAAACTAAAATTACTTTTCAAGTCAAAGGTCTGCCTTGGGCCCAGTTCTAGTCAGTACTTTTTAATCAAGGCCTGGATAATGGAAGACAAACTATACTCATGAAATGAACAGATTATATCAAATTGGAAGGACTGCAAATGTTTGGAAGCAGAGTATAACATTTCTAAATTATACAGCTGCACTTGGAAGACAGCTTGAAAAGAGAATTTTTATTTGTATGCAAGAAAACCAAAACATGCATTAAAAATACGGAATAACAGACTATGGAGCAGAACATAGGAAAGTTTACTGGACTATGTAATCAATCACGAAGTCTACACTCATTAACGATGTTAATATACAAAAGAAGGCAACACCCAATTCAGAGGCACATTGATAAGGAAAATTTACATGTGCAAATGATGATACATTCTACTAAGTATCTGCTGAAATAATCCAGTTTTGAGAAATGTACCTGAAAAGAGATACTTTGAACTGTTCACGGCTGATCAACAAAGTCAAGAGATTTAAAAACAATACGTTAAGAGGAAAGATTAACAGAATAGTGTCTTTTTAGTCCATAAGAAGGAAGTAAGGAGATCTGATACTGTTCTACAGCATGTGCAAGTCAGATATTAATTGTTTGTTGGAAGAACCACTACTGAATGGCATTGGCTGGACCCGCATCTATTAGAATATACTGGGGAAAGAAGTGGACTTTTCGAATAAAAGCAGTATGAGAGTTAGATGGTTTAATTCTCATTATGGATGTATTTTAGGAATAAGTCATGCAACCTCTGTCAGGGAAAACAAATGCTCAATTCTGCCTTAGTACAACAATGGATGAAGCTGATCAGCATCTCCTTTAGTCCAAGCTGTAGCCCTAACAAAATCCCTGAGGTTTAAAAATAAATTCTGCTTTCCACATACATAGTTCCAGTTTCAATGCTATCGTATTTTGAACGAAGGCCAATATTTATTGCTTCAGTGACATGTTGTTCTACACAGCTCTTAAACTTAAGATGTTTGGTATTTCTAACTGGAGAAAATGTGTTGGAGTAACAGGCTTACTATAAACAGATACCATCTTGCTAGTTTGAAGCTATTGGTAGAAATCAGCACCACCAGAGACAGAGCCAATATGGGCATTAACTCCCTAAGTGATTTAAACCTACTCTAGAACATACACCACAGAATTCTCACCTGGTAACAACATCTACTTGAAATGTCCCAATTGAGCTCTCAAATTCTCCAAATTTGTAACAAAGCCTGGAAGGCTACATGTCCAAACAATCAAATGATTCAAGCATGACTAATGCTTAACAAGGTCTGAATAAAGTTTACAAGCTCAATTTGACTGTTTGCTGAGGTAGATGGGACATTCTCAGAACTAAATCCCTCTCTTCCCTCTGAAATCAGACTTCCAATGCTGAAAGTTAACAAGTAAAAACTATTCTGACTTTGGTTCCTGCAGTTTATGTAGGATGGCATGACACATTAGAAAAAAGCACTTAACAAGAGCTGATGATCATGTTGTATTTAACGTGATCTAACATACGGCACTGCAGAAGCACAGCGAGATTATTCTTGGAGTAGCACATTAAGGTATGAGGGGCAATGGAAAGCTGTAATCAGTGAAATTCTGACATTAGGTTTAAAAAAGAGTTCACAAAAAGGTAGGTCAAGCACTGAAACAAGTGTTTACAAATGGTGTGGGATTTCCATCCTTGCAAATATTTTAAACAAGCCCTGAACAACTTTCACAAGGATATCAAAATGTATGATGAAAAACAAAACAAAAAACCCAAGAACTTTAGGCACAAGACTGAATCACATAATTTTCTTCAATAACCAAATAGAACCCAATATATCCTGTTCATTGGACTAACTGCTAAATTTTGGTAATTATTCTTATTATAGAGCTGGGTAAAAAATAGAGATACATTTACTTGTTAAATAATGCCTTTTAAAATTTGTTTAGCCTCTACGTCTCTAGGACTGCTATCACATTATTCTAAATGAAATCAAAAGGCAACTTCCTTCATCAGTTCCAAAAAGCCATACAGACTAATAGCCCAGTCCACATTTTACTGGGTCTGAATTACAACCTTCTCATACGAGGCAAATGTTTGAGTCAGGTACCTTCATTCTTATCATCCACAGGGACACGGCTGCCAATGCAAATAATGGAAATGGCTAAAGGAAATTATCATTAAAAAGGCTCTGTATTAGTTTAGTTGAGATATAATGCAATCCTTCCACTGCTGTAAGAGTTCATAGGTTTCTATGCTCATATATTACATATTACCAGTATTTGAGGAGGCTGCTTAGTGACACGGATTGCATCTACGCAGGGGTAGCAGATTGGTCTGTTGCATCAGAGTTATGGGCAACTCAGAGATTGTTAATTAGGGGCCCTCAGAGTTATCTCTGTATCTCTACTCATTGTAATAAGGGCTTTTGCTCAGTGAAAAAATCAGCTTTGGTTACTCTCCCCACCACTTTACCAGCTATTTTTAGGAAGGGAAAAAAAGAAAAAAAGTAAACCTTTTCAAAATACATCTAGGGCATGCTTCAGTAAGCAGCAGTGCCAGTTTCAAGATCCTGCTTTGCCCAGTTGCGTGCTGGACTGAGCCTATGCTCAGCCCCTTTAAGTAGGCTGTCACAAATTAAAGGATATGGACAGGAACAAGCAGCCAAAACTACGGAGTGATAAGCAGGACAGACAGAAGGAAAAAAGACATTGTGCAAGCAAGTGTAGCGAAGCACTACTACTTAATGTTTAACCACAGTACTTAATAGGGGGGAAAGTATAGCTGGCTTGGACTAGATTGCCTAATAGAAATCTCTGGTTGTATTCCTCCTTCCCTTCAAGAAAGCAGTACAGAACAAAGATTTCGAAGAGGTTGCATACAACAGACTGAATGAAACTGAAGAAGACACTTACAATTTTCCTTGCTTTTGCAGAACTTCACAGCCTAGACAATGCAAGAAAAAATAAAAAAAAAGCAGTGTGTTTGTGAGATCTTCTATCTTAAAATCTACTTGTGCTGGATCTCCCCGCAGGTATCTTTCCAGACTACAGCTCAGCCCGACACATTTAAAATTACGAAGTGTCTCTGGTGATATGCTAGTCTATAGACAATTGCAACAAAAACAAACCCCACAAAAAGATCACAACAAAACAAAACAACCTCAACCCTTTTTTTTGTGAAAGGGGGAAACAGCAATTTAAAAAATCCTCATACTTCTCTTGCTTTCATCAAGCCCCTGATGCCAACTGAGCTTTCACATGCAACAGAAAGTCCAGAGTTTGTGCTGCAGAGATCTACCAAGGAATCAATTAAGTCCACCTCTATTCTCTCCCTCAGCTGAGATGGAGGCTAAAGGAAGAAATTACAAATGGCAAAAGCAAGCCCTTTATTAGGATGACCTCAGCTGAAGTTTTAATAACCAGCCTACACAGTTTCTCATTGTCAGCACACTCAGGCATTCAGGGAGGCATAACAATCTGCACGGGTCATGGTGGGAAGAGCAGAGGTTGCCAGAAGGAAGTGTTTGGAGGGCACATTACCAGAGCTAGGCTATGTGTACATGACTGAAACATAAGCTGCTTTTCTGCAAGCAAGTGCTTTTAATAGGAACCCAGTTTATTTATTTATTCAGAAGCAGATGGCATCCTCTCAAGATGTTATGCAGAACATGACACACAAAACAAGTATTTTCATCTGAGCATATTTTTTCTAATCAACTCCCTGCTATTCATCATTAAATGACAAACAAAAACTTAGTCTCCAGAGTCTGTAATACTCTAGGCTAACTGAAGCTAACTCAGGATATAGCAGTAAGTGATGAAATGTAATGACTTGTAATGCACTAGAGCGCAGACTAGATGACCTCAGTGTATTTTGACTTAAATCTTATATAAAAAAAAGCAGTCCAACGGTGGAAAAAAAAGATATTACAAATTGCAGCCTCCGTGCTGACGAGCACATTTGATAAGAGAAGCCCCATGACCTATGGTTACTCAGAAGTGCCTAACGCAATTTTTTGTATTTATACAAAGGAGAACAAAAGGCAAGAAATCTTGTCAGTAAGTGTTAGTAATACTGTCATGCAACCACTGTATTGTAGGATTCTCTGTGACATTGCTGACAGCTTTCATACAAAGTTTTTATGTAATTCCTGCTGAATCATGACCTTTAATCTCCATTCATTGCAAAGCCTAAGCCCACCATGAAGACTTGTAGAAGGATATCATGTTAAAGAAAATGTTATCACTTCATGCAGACAAAATGCATTTAGAAGGAAGTCAAGTACTATCAAATACTCTCCTCACTCCTGACCCTTCCTACTCTACACTTCAAATCTGAGACCACTGTGTGGCACCTTTGATAGATACTACATGGTTTCCTTTTAACAGGGAAGTCATATATATCCAAGTGTATTGTTGTAGTGAGGTTCGTCACACAATAGTATAATGCAGTACACCAAAAGTGAGTCATCCTCTGATTACAGCCTCATACAACACATAATTAAAATATAAGGGACTCCCACAAACTAAAGTAATTTTAGAATTTTCTGCATGAAGAATGTGCACAGTCCTAATATTTTCTAACAATTTAACAATTTACCGGTTTTATTTTTAAATAAGAGTGCACTGAAAGAATACTAATAGCAACTCAAGGAATTTGTAGGTTATGCACTTTACCAAGGTGGTTCAAATTCAGTAGTCACTGAAATCACATTCAACTTCTAAGGTCCCTTTCCCTTCCTGCCAGTGTTTCCAGCTTCTTTTCAATGCCTCCCCTGCACCCCTACCCAAGATCATCAGCTTCAACTCTCTGTGAAAGGAGGTCCTTCCCACTCCTCTCCCCTATACTTTTCATTTCTTCCCTTGGCAAGGCAGGGGAAGGGAGGGACTTGAGGATTTGGACTGCACTTGGTCCCATCTCTTTGGGAAAGGGCAGAAGACTCCAAGAATGGATCCTCTGGAACCAACTCACTCTGTGACCTGAGAGTTGGGATGAACTACTATATGGAGTTAAAGATGATAAGAAAAAAAGAAAAGAAGCTGTATCTTTTCTCAGGCGTATGGCATCACAAGGTAACTTGTACCCAAAGTCCTCATGATCAAGAATGATAAAATTTACAAAACTGTAGTTGTATTATGAAGAAATTTTGTCACCTTCTTTCTCTTCTTATAAGGGTAAATTGAGTAGGTAAATCTAAATGCGTTTCAGTGTGAACATTCCATTTCTTACCAATTACTTACTCTCACTTTACTATGTTGTGCCTGAACACAGGTAAGAGAATAAAAGCTAGGTTTTATTTAAACATATGTAATCCTGATTTTTAAGCGTTTGGGCCATTATTATTTGATTTGCTCAACTCAAGTGCCCTTATGCAGATTAGCCTGCATCATTACTTTCCCCCTCTGCTATATCCAGAATGCTGAAGAGACTTAGCAGGTACATAAAGATCACTGGAGGTTGGAAAGAAACTTCCATTTTTTGTATATGTACAGTTTTCCTTCTGTCATTTTTCATACTGAAGACAATTTCCAGGCATTGCCAGCCAATCTGATTTTGTGTTCTCTGTGCCCTTATGGGAAAGAAACAACAGCTGAGGTGATGACTGAGAACCCTAAGCTCCAACAGATCCATATGAAGCAGCTACCAAGCTTCAATTTCCTTCTACAGCCTGGCTCTCCCACAACTAATCCCATGAAAATCCAGCCAACTAGCAGCTCAACACTAGTGAAAACGTAGCAAACCAGCTGGTAAGGGCTATTCAAACCTGGCTGCACTTCTTCACTTTTTCTAAAAAAAACCCAAAACAAAACAAAACAAAACAAACTCTGAATGTGCATCTCACGAGATACTAAGATAAAAAGAAAATTAAGAGTTTGGAGTCTGGACCTCCTGCCTTTAAGTTAGTAGTAAAACCCACTTGCTGGGCCAGAGATTTTGTGTGGTATCAGATATTAACCTGCTTACTGTTTGTGAGTGTTAAAAAAGATACAGTTAGAGAAATGAATGGTTACATTAATTTATGTAATTTATATATAAAAATGTAATGAATGAGAAAATAATTCCTTCAGGGAACTGGAATGATGCTGCTGTTCTTTCCAGTACTGTGATTGAAAAAGTCAACCCCAACAATAACAAAAAGCATTTCCCCCCTCATCTACTATAACAGAAATACTGAAATCAAGGTGGTCATTTTTTGGCTTTAGTCTTAATCTTGTATTTGATCCCTGATGAGAATAAAAACTACTTGGGCTTCGTGTGCTAACAAGAGATATTACAATTTACTGTGTTATAAAAATTCAGAAATGAAGGAGGGCATTATATCTTCCATGAAGGGAAGACTAGAGTGCAATTCCATTTTCATCCCTTCCTCTTAGGGGCTTTACCCTAACTTTAGATACTTTTTCCATGAATGTAGATATTCCGTCAATACAATTTCAATTGCATATTTTTCTTCATAAATCTCCAGCTTCCTACATCACCTATATTTTTGAATATACAAATTAATTTTAAATCAACTAAATGCCTAAGTATTAGAGACTTCATCACTGAAACAGTACCACAGATTCACAGAATACCAGGCTGGAAGGGACCTAAAGGATCTTCTGATCCAACCTTTCTTGCAAAAGCATGGTCTAGACAAGGTGACCCAGCACCCTGTCCAGCTGAATCTTGAGTGTCCAATGCTGGGGAATGAACCACTTCCCTGGGAAGATTATTCCAGTGGCTGATTGTTCACATTGTGAAAACTTTTCCTCTTGTGGCCCATCTCCCCAGGAGCAACTTGTATCCACCCATTACCCCTCATCTTTTCCATTTAAAGGGAGTCTCCTTATTAAAAGGGAGTCTCCATCTTCTTTGTAGCCACCCTATAAATACTGGCACATAGTGATAGGGTCTTCTCTGAGCCTTCTTTTCTCAAGGCTGAACAAATCCATTTCTCTCTCAGCTTTTCCTCACGTGTCAGGCTGCCCAGGTCTTTGATCATCTTTGTGGCCCTTCTCTGGCCCCTCCCCAGCCTGTCCACAGCTTTTTTTTGCATTGTGGGGACCAAAACTGAACACAGCATTCCAGGTGCAGCCTGACAAGTGCCAATTAGAGAGGGACAATGATTTCTCCATCTTGGCTGGCGATGCCCTTGTTGATGCAGCCCAGCATCCCATTGGCTTTCTTTGCTGCAGCAGCAGCACACAGCTCACTCATATCCAGCTGCTTGTCCACAAGGACCGACCCCAGGTCCCTTTCCACAGAGCTGCTCTCCAGCCAGGTATATCTCGGCCTATGACACACTCCTGGATTATGTTTTCCTTACACAGGACACCACAGAACTTTGTAATAGAAGCTGGTCAGGTTTGTCAAGCATGATTTGCCCTTGGTGAATCTGTGCTAGCTCATCCAAATGACACGCTTCATCTGAGCTGTGATGGCTCCCAGCAGGACTCATTCCATCACTTTTCCAGGGACTGAAGTAAGACTGTCGGGCCTATAATTTCCTGGATTTTCCTCTAAGCCTTTCTTGTAGATGGGGGAACATCAGCCTTCTTCCAGTTTTGTGGGAAATTCCTGATCTCCACAACTTCTCAACTTCTCTAAAATTATGGAGAATAGCCTTGCGGTGTTGTCAGCAGCCTCCTAACACCTTGGTGAACACTGACAGGGCCCATCAGTGTGTAAGAGTCAAATTCCTGTGACAGGTCACACAACAACTCTTCCTTCACTGATGGAGGGTCTGTGTTTGCACCCACCTGGAATTTTTTGTTCCCAAGGCCAGGGGCCCAGCCATGCTGGTAAAGACGGTAGTGAAGAAAGTGTGGAGAACTTCTCTGACTTTCCAGCACTGTTGGTGACTGTTCACTTCTCCTGTTTAACAGTGGGCCAGTGTTTTCCTTCTGTTTCTGCTTGCTGTTTTCATACCTAAAGAACCCTTTCTTGTCGTTTTCGACATCTCTGGACAATTTCAATCTGAGCTGAGCTTTTCCTTGTCAAACTGCATCTTTGCACACCCTGGCAATGTTCTTGTAGTTCTCACTGGGTGTTTGCCTGCTTTTCCATCTATGGTGCACTTCTCCTGGCTTTGAGCAGACTCAAAAACTCAGTTAAACCAAGGAGGTTTTTCCCTACTTCCCTCACCTTTAAAGGGCATGAATCATTCTTGTACTTCCAGGAGAGTGTTCTTGAAAACCTCCCAGCACCTGCTGTCTCCTTTATCCTCCATGGAAGCTTCCCACAGGATCCCTCCCAACCAAGCTCTGAGCAAGCTGAAGTTTCCTCTTCTACATTTTAAAACATTTGTCTTAATATTAACCTTCAGTGTGTTCAGCAGGATCCCAAACTACAATATTGTGGCCACTGCAGCCAAGGCTATCAGTAGCAGAGATATTACAAAGCAGTACTGCATTTAATTTGTTGATTTGTTCAAAACAGTCATTTCACAGTATCTAACAGACTGATCTGAGATACAACAAACACTGGGCAGAGCAGTTCTAGGATTTCACAGCAATTTCTGAAAAATCTGAATTAAAAGAAACTTAAGTAATACTAAACCAATTTGCCTACCTAACTTCACCCTCTACAAAAACATTTTACTCTTAATGAAGTCACAGTACAATTACAGCAGAATTACAAGAGTATCTGTGAAAACTGGACACATACCAAGGAACTTCCTATAAACAAGGTCTGTAAAAACACACAACGATCATATAACAGCTCATATCACCCTGCAACCAACAGAAATCCTCCTGAACTGCTGAGGATTGCCAGGGATGCTGGAGTATCTCAGTTTTCATCCAAAGGTTTCAACAGCCTCCCCAAGAGCCTTCTCTAACCCTGACACAGTGTTGCCCAACTCACTTCTCTGCAGGAGAATCTAAAATTGCCTCACAATACTGCATTTTTCTTTTTTAGCCTTCAGAGTGTGAGACCTATCTAAAGAGTATATGTAGTAGTTATAGGAGAAAGATAGGATAATATTTAAGTATATTAAAAAAACTCCAACATATAAAAGACTGAAATGTTTGAAAATGTGAATTTGACTAAGTTGTTAGAAGTTCATAGTATAGCTAAGGCTGACAATAAGTACTAAAATATTAGACAAAATTACGAAAGAAAAAGTATAGAGATGTTAATATCAGGTCAACTATAGACTCACTGACTTTTATACAAGTTTATCCTGAAATAAATGTTATTTATTATTATTATTCCCACCCTTTTTAACCTGAACATATGCATTTGTCCTATTTGTACTACAGTAGTCTATTAGGTTTGTAATTTATAATACAAAATAGTGTGATGAAAATTTCTTCATATTACACTTTAACTGAAAAGACTCTAGAGTTTATTACTCTTTTTTAAACTGTATTATGGACATGCCTAAAACATCTAATAGAGAACAGACAACTCCTTAACATGCCGTGCACCAATCACTACTCTATATCTTATTAAACTATAAAATGACATTTCAAACTGGACTATGCCAACAAAACAGCAGCAGGGAATCCTTAACTATTACAAGATATAAAAGAGGAACAATGATTCCTTGAAGATGACCACTGTGCCGAGTAAAACTTAATACTAGAAAAAAGAAAGGACTTCAGAGCAAAATACCTTAACATATTGTAATAAGTCCATTTTCTTCCTCAAAGCTTCACAGCAAGCTGAGAAATAAGGATCAGTGGGCAATACTGATTGTTTTGGCTTGTGTTACTTTATCACAAGACATAGTGCTCAATCTTTAATATTAGCTAGTTACTAATATTTGGAAATGCAAAAAGAAATCTGAATGCAAAGCATGAGCACTTTTCCATGAGGTCAATAAACAAAACAGGTACTTAAAAAAACCAATCTGAAGAATAAAAAAAAGCATAGCATTTATTTTTTATGTGTCTTAAAGGTACTCATACCTGAATAATTTTACTCATTGCTTTCAAAGCTGATTAAACATAATACAATTGTTACTTTTTACTTTTTCTTTACAGCATCTAAAGTGTTGCTGAATCTAGCATTCCAGAAAAAGAAAGAACATCCTTGAAACAAACATTTCCTCTGATTCTTAGGAGCAGAAAATAAATCAAGTTCAGAAAACCCTAATTTCAGAGTATTTCTTTCAGAAGAGGTCCTGGCTCCTGACCCATGGTTTGGGCAAGCCCTACACTTCCTATCATTACTATCTGGTACTATACGATCATTTGAGAAAACCCATTCCTTTACTATAGAGTTATTACACAATACATATTTTTTATTAATGGTAAGATTTTTGATTTGTTTCCTTTTAGTGTTTTTTAAATGAAAACTTTCCACTTCCTACAAGAACTAAGAATGGAATAAGAAATGTTTAAATTTCCTTTTTTTATCCCTCTCACCTATTTAAAAAGTTTTTTCATTGCTCAATTATCTGCGCATTATAAAAATGAAAGATCATTTGTAAAAACACCTCCTGAACCTGACTGACTATACAGCACCCAATAAAGCTAATGGAACAAAAACCACTGTCAATGTGCAAAGAATCAAGAAAACAAAACGCCCCACTAGCTTTCAATAGCAATCAAAGATGTAACTTGTATTTTGTACAAACTCTTAAATATATAAAACAGATTTTCATGCTAATTGCCAACCCATGCACAGAAGGTAAAAACAGATGATTGTCTAAAGAATGCAGAAGTCTGTCATCCTTTCTACTCAGAAATTGAAACAGAAAATCACAAACCACATAGTAAGTTGTTTGAAATACCCATTATGACCATATTGAGTTTGACTGCTTGTACTAATAGAAATAAAAACCCAGTATCTTTGAATTCCTTGGTGAAAGGGCATTACCCTGCACTGCCCACAAATACATCTTCACACACTCACCAACTCTGAGAGAAGCCCTGACAGGATATTCTTTCTGTTTGCTGAAAATTGTTTTTAAATTAGCCCTGTCAATAAAATGTTATGTCTGGTAAAATAAGCATTAGCTTTTTATTTACTGTTGCTTTCAACTCATTCCTGTATTTCTCAAAAGTGCCCACTGAATTTGAAATCCATCCAGAAGAACAATAGATGAGGGGAGAATACAATGTAATAATTCTGTTTACACTGGATGACATTTAGAGCTGACTATACCAAACCAAAAGAGAATGAATGACAATCAGTGTTCTTTACTTAAAGCATCTGACCTTTGAAGCATTTTTTTCTAAAATTATTGTTTTATGCAACATATACAATTTATGCAATATAATTCTATAAGCAATTTTTGTAAAGGAAGGGTGCTCCACATAAGGACCTCAGCAGGAACCAGAGCAGAGCTCTACCTTCTCACTGCTTTTCCAGTGCCTATCCTGATCTCCTAACAAGGCAATTCTTAGAATCTCTGAACATCTGCACAGTAAAAAGGTAATTCTATAAATAATAGTTAAGAGAATAATTCCATAAATAATACTGGCTAACAATGTAGAAAAATGTATAAAAATGACTGAATTACAATTTTCAGATATGTCACAAAACATTTCCTTACCTCTGAGAAAACAGAACTCACATTCTTTGTAAAACTATACCATTCCTATAAATACTGTATATTCCCATTATCTTCATAAATGCCTAAATTTTTTTTAATGGCAATTACTTCCCTCTCTTGGACTCAAATGTGTTTTAGCAAACAGTTCTCAGGACTAAATGGAAGCTATAACTAAAGCTATAACTTATTCTTTCTCTTTTGAATTTGACACCCTTTGCTTTCACTAGATGTCCCCTTGTCTCATTCATCCAATTCCAGAATAGAAATTTCCAACTACATTAGTCATTATTTCATCATATTTATAATTTATTTCTTCTCCAAAATATTTACTGTATTCCCTTTAGATACATGATTTTTTAACAAATTACTTAATGTCCCCTTTGTTCCTGTTGTACCAGCTTTCATCAACGGCTTGGCCCAGATTCCCCAGCTATGTATGCACTGGAAGTACACTTGGACACCTCTCATAGGGACCTTGTCAGCCAATTACTCCATTCTCTCTCATTCTAGCCCATCTTTCAAACAACACAGGAATCCAAGCTGAAATCCAAAGGACAGCAGTGCTAAGGCATGGAAGCCATTGTGCCAGCCAACATGGTATCTACAGATTCATTACACACCAGGCATGACTGAAGCATGATAACAAATGTGTGTGACAGAGAAACCTTCAGAGCTTCTTTAGTCCAGTATTAGGCCAAGTCTTCTTGGAGTTGTCCTTAGCAGTGTTTAGGCAATCCTATCTGCATCCCATACTAAAAATTCTGTTTAGCAGCTAGCAGGAAAAATGATCAGTTCAAGTTATCTTCCTGTTATTCATCACTTCACTTAGCCTCCTGCTTTAGGTATGTCCCTCTGAAATTTATGTTTTCTTGTACCTTAAGTAATAAAGTGTTTCTCTGCAAGTTTTGTACCTTTGCTGCTCACTGCAATACTTTTTTTAAAAAGAGATCACTAAATATAAATTAGCACAGATTCCACTGTCAACCTTGTGACACAACTACAATGAACCACTAAGCCTACTCTGTTTTCCATCTTTCCTGTCAGTTCCATCTTTCCAGTCACTTTCAGAGCAGTCCTTTTGAAGCACAACTTCTTACTTTCTTTAGTTGTCTCTTTCAAGGAATAGTCAAAGAAAATAGTGACAGTCTGTATTTCTTTATCCATGTTTCACTGAGATGTTCAAAGAACTCTTAATACAATAGTACGATGCCGTCTTTCCTCCTTTTCTTCCACATTTAATTTTAGGACTTCCCAGTTTTCAGATGTGTTTAAATTTAGAATATTATAGTCCAAAGCCCCAACTTTTATGATTTGCCTTTGTTTCTTAAAGGCATCTAAAACACAATAAAGTTTAAAGCATTTTAAATTACAAATACTTAAAAACAAAAGCTTTTTTACGCATTCTAAGATTGTAAAATTAAGAAAACAGTTACTAAAGAAGAATTAAGTGTTTGATAATTTGTGGTCTAATGCATTTCAGTGTGTGTTCTTAAATAAGTTTGCAATATAAATGCTATGTAGAGCAGATGATTTAGATATTTTTGTTTGGAAAAAAATGCATATAGTATTACAAATGTATGGCTTCTGTATTTATTTTCTTTTACATAACAGTACTTCATTGTATTATTATCAGTAACTCACAGCAGCAACTCTGGATCATGATTATGCAACTTGGAGTACTGACATTCCTCTGGCTGGGTAGGAAGTACAGTTATTTCAGGACAATATATATATATATGCATACATAAAAATAAAAGGTATATTTACAAACATCTGTAACATTCAAGACTGTATCCAGCTGTTATCCCAATAGGTAGCCTTAAAAAAATTTGGTTTTAAATCTTAGTTTTGCATCTTCTTAAATCTAACTGTTTTCCCTCTTTCACAAGCAGTGGTGTAAACAAACTATTTCACAGCTTTTTCATAATTGTATGATATTTTATATCACCTGTAACAGTCTCCCTGTGAGAATGTTTTGTTGACGTTATTTTATGTAGACAATGCGATTTAGGCAAATCTTCCACAAACCACATTATAGTTGTTTTAGCCCAGTTTTTAATGGATTTTTGCATCAAACTATTAAGATTAATCTTTTGAAGAGAGCACAGATTCATAATGACAGTTGCCTTAGCAAATATGCATTCCATCCACTTCACAGCTTTAACAGAGATGGGAGATGAAACTTTTTCAAAAAGTGAAATGGCAAGAGACAAAAAAAGTGGTTGGTTACTCTACCAGGCACAACTGCAAAAGGCACCGCATGAGTGTTTCTGATTGCGCTCTGCATTTCAAAAGCTGTTCTACAATTTCGACCATGTTGCATGGAAAAAAAGTATCTAGATCAACATTTTTGTTCTATCATTCAGTCTGATCTTCAACACACTTTCTCTGTGCAGACATATGCAACGTAGGTTGAAAGGGCGCCTTGTAAATGAAGGCTCTGCTTCATCTTTCCTAAGTTTTGGCAAGGCAGGTGTGACAAACCTGTCCTCAGAATTTACTTTTGTTTCACGTTGGCACATGTGCTGCGGGAGAACGTAATGGCAGATCACTACTGACCCCATCTGAGCAGTCATTCAAGAGAGATTTAGACTCCAGATCCTCAGCCTGTGTAAACTGACGTAACATCAGAGGAACTGCACAACTATGAGCTTTATGTTTACCAGTGGGCTACAGGTGTAATACAAATTCCAGTGAGAACAACAGAGGAGTTTTTCTAGCAACTTAGTCCAAGGTTTTTATGTCAAAACTGAGAATTTATTGGGAAATTTCTTACCCTTTTTTTTTTTTTTTTAAATATGTTTGATCCAGAGTTTCCTTTAAAGGTTTTTCAGGGACAGAACTAAGAAAGGAAAAATGTATGTGTCCGTCTCCCTTCCCAGGGAGACATCTTCTCCCTCACTGTCACCTCCAGAAGGCTGACAAAAATAAGCCTGCCCTTAAAGAAGTAGTTGGTTGGGCCATATATATATGGTTAATCATATATATATATATATATATCTATATCTATATATATATATCCCATACCTGGGATTGGGATGGGACCACTCTTTTCAAAGTAATTACATTTTACACTAGCTCAGCTGTATTAAAAGTTTACACCAATGTAGCATCCAACTGAGACATCTCCATTCTGAGTACTGGAGAATGGCAGAAGGCAGAAAAGGAAAGAAACCAGTCACTTATGCCTTATGTTTCTCAGGAAAGCAGCCTTAAAACTAAAGCAAACCCTGCACTTAAATCCTTATTATTATTATGATATTCTGTTGACATAAACCAATACGGTCCTGGAGATGAGAGATTTTCACAGTAAATTCTCAACCCTGGAGCTCCAGGTAAAGTAACAATAATGTGTCCTATAAACTGCAGAAGCAATAGGGCAGAGGGGAGACAAAAAACCAGAATAGTAACAAATCAATGTTCCACGACATAGACCATGCACCCTACCATACTGCTTAAAATTTTTGCATTTATACTAAGCCACAACATAAACAAGAAATTGGCAACAATTCAGATTATTTTTATTTAATAGTAAAGAAGCTGAAAAACATGACTTGGTAAGACAGAAGGAAAAATTGACGTTAGATTAAAATGTTGTGATACTGTGCATAAGGGATATAATAATGTGAATTCTTAAGAAATAAAACAAAATTAAATTCAAATTCTGGAGAAAAAAACAATCCAAAGGTGTTTTTAAGCTTGATTAAATGAAAACTGCTTTACTCTTTAGTGATTTGCTAAATGGATACACAACCAAAGACAGAAAATTACACACTTCTGCATTTGAAAAAGAAGTTTAACTAGTAATTTTAGAAGTTAAGAGAGCTCTGCAAAAGACTTTAACCCATTTCACAGGCTTTTGTTTGCACTAATAAAATACTTGGTTGTTTTCCAGATCACTCAGCAGAGAGCAAGCCACCATCCAAGTGCAACATACAAACACACTGAAAAAGGAAGTTCAGCTCTTAGGGCTTTTTTTTTAAATCACATTTTAGTACTTAACCAAAAAAATCTCCAAACAAACAAAAGGAGGGCTCAAAGCCGCTTCTGTCCTTTCAGGATGCTAAAAAGAAATTAAAAAAACCTGTAACACATCATCCCAACTTTCCTTTTGTTGTACTGGCCATCCTAAATTCACAGCAATGAACTTCTTCAACCCTCCTCTTAATTCTGCTTTCTGAGAAGGTTTATATGCATGGTTTGTGGTCCATCTGGACAACTCCGCGGTTCACAGGTTTGTCAGCGGCTGTGCTCTTCCCATGGGACTCTTGAGTTTGGCCAGTTATGCAGGTGACAGTGGACTGTTCCTCATGCAAAGTCCAATACCCAGGCACATACAGGCAGACGTAAAAAAGTAACTAGGAGAATTGGGCAAGGAAGTGTATGAACTCCTCTCACCCTAATGAACAGGGAGGGACTGAACTCCTCTGAGCTGGGCTTGGTATTGCATTGAGAACGGATGTTTCTCAGTTCCAGCAGCCTCTATAATCCCTTCCACGCTTGCGTGATTCCTTTTGAGATTAAAGCTATCAGACACTTAACGAGACACTATTTTCCTTTGGTGTTTGAGTGGATTTTTGGTCTTCCAAATCTGTGGGTTTTAACCCCATAAGCTGCTTTGGGGAAAGGAGAGAACAGGTAACAAATAGAACTTAAGTTCAGTCTTTTTTTCTTGTTTTTTTTTTTTTTTTTTTCTGATGCCTAGCTTTTCTTTTGCTGACAATACTATTGTTTTGAGATAAAAACAGCACCATTATCCAACTAAACAATCAGCAGACACCCTTGTTCCTTGTAGGGTGATACACTGCAAGCATCTTTGTATTGTCAGCCTACTGCTCCTGCAAGTTATTCATCTTAACTAATACGTGCAAGGAGGGAGATGCTAATGCCACCGTGCACACTGGTGGTGTTGTCTGACTAACAAGTGATGTAATTCACTGCATTTCTTGTATTTCTTCTCTTCCCTTATGCCAGCAGGAGCCTGCCTTATTCTAATTGTAACAACATATGCAGCTAGATGTGCTTTTCTCGCTCATTTTATACTTTGAGGTTTGCATGCCTTTCTGCCCGAAATTTCCCTTCTTGTGGCATTTATTCTCAACCACATCCACAGGTTTCACATGGCTAGCTGAATAAAAACAATAGCAACTATAGGGTTACCCAGAATAAAAAATACTAGAATTTGCCAAGAAATGGTATTCCCCTGGCTTATGGTCCTTTCTAAAATTGCAAGAAACCCTCTAGCCCTATATGGCTGACCGATCAGATTCCCTTTACAGCTTCTCTTCTTGTGCACTCTATTAAATAGAACTTCCCTGGATATTATGAGTGTGCTATGCTGAAACCATTTGCAATAAGATTTCAAAGCTACTTTTTAATACCACTTTGATGAAGGAAATTTTCAGAAACTTTTAAGGTATCAGAACCTATTGTTAGACACGAGGTCACTTTTTGTCTTGCCTAGTTTCGAGTAATATGCCTTACTTGTAAGTGCCACTAACATCTTTTCCACAACATTTCATTTCTTTGGTGGTGTCTTTATCTTTTGTTCATCCATTTCAGGATTGCTTTTATTAGCTTTTAGTAGCAGCTGATGATCACCACGTATTTCAAAATATCAGAAGCACAGCAATGTTCAATTCAGTGATCTGTTCCCACTTCTTCCATACATCACCCTAACTCTTAGCCTTGTATATATATTACTCCATTGACTAAGTTCTCAAGGCCAAGCCTTTAAAATATGAATATTCAACACAATGCTATTCTTTCTGATAGTGGCTTGATTTCAGTGTGCTGAGACCACCAGCTCCCAGAGTAAACATTACTGTTATTTTATTCCCCAGTACCCCTGTATATTTATACAGATATTTGCTGATTGCCTGTTCTGAGACTGGAAGATCTTTGGAACATGAACTGTATCACTGAAGTTTGTCTCAGGAAAAGAAGGATTAGGTGCTACAATAACACTAATATTTCCTAGAAATTGCTGTCATGGGATTTTCATATGCATATAAGTTTCTGCAATTTTTGGTGTGCACTTCTCTAATAAATTAAACTTAAAAAGAAAAAAAAAGTAAAAACAAGGCTGGGGAAAACAAACAAACAACAGACTAAACACTCAGGAGTTTCACCATCCTGAGCTAGGACTTAAAAATCAACCTGAGTCACACTATTCAAAGCAGTCACAGCAATAATCTCAAAATCTGGAACACTGTTTCCATATTAAAATTTTGAATTACTTCTCCAGTATTAATTTTAAAAAATGTAATTCAGTTTTAATTTTAAAAGCTGTCCAAAACTTTTTTGAAGTGTAATATGTAATTTTCTAGAATCTTTCAAAATTATGATTTACAACTAGTGATTTCTGTTTTGACTAACTCAGTTTACCAACAAAAACATTTTGAAAAAAATTCCTAAACCAGCTCAAGTAATAAATTATTTTTGAAGACATGCTTTTGTCTTCCTGACAGCATCCTCCAAGTGGTAGTAGGAATTCTTAAAATTAACAGAAGGTCTACGTGGAGGAGGTGGGAAGTTTGGAAGGAGTGCTCCAAATGCCAGATCTATCATCTGTATTATTAGTATGTCAGATCTGGTGCATATGAAGATGCATTTCTGTGCAATGAATACCCCTCTTGATATATGATTCCTGAGGTTGTGCTGAAAATGTGATGAGGTGTCCATTTAAGACTGAAGGAATGTCCTGAGTAAGGAGCAAAACAGGATCCTGAACTGCAACAGCCCCGTGCAGAGGAGGGAAGCACCCATCTGCTACATTTTTAATGAGTTGCAGTGTAAACTTAAAAATAAAACAGCAAGGAGAAGGGTGCATCTTTAATGAAAAGAGAGCAATTGTTTTAGCTCAGGAAGCTCTAAGGCCAGGACAGCTCTAGAAGACAGGGCTGCCTCTCTTGGCTTCTCCCTAAAAAAATACAATCAGGCCATGCATAATGGCCAAGTTGGAGCCTGGGCTTCCATGAGGAAGATATGTCAAAGAAATCCTGAAAAGTCAGGAAGAGAGACTGATGTCAGATAAAAATGCAAAGTATTTTTCTTCTGCAACTTTTTTTCCAAGTCTTATAATCACAGAAATACTGCATGATTGGAAGGTTACCCTCAAAAGTGTTGCAGGTGAGCAAAATAAAACCCTAACCAACATGGATATATTTAGCATCCATTTCCCAGCAGATTGCACACCTCAGCTTGGGGATTGGCAGTGATGTATCAGGGCAGAGAGGGAAAGCCTCAGTTAATACACGGATATGCCTCCAGCAGCAGACAGAAGGTGGAACATATTGTGTATGTTTCAACAACCATGTATTGTGACTATCTCCTTGGCTCTCCTTTTTTGATCTACACCTTAGGATCTTGCAAACACGTAAGTGTGAGAAAACTCTTATATTGCCATTATCCCTAGAGCCAGTCAATAGCTTTCATTGTTAATTGCCCAGACAAATGCCTAGGAAGAGTTGAATGAGGTGGTGGCACTTGAGGAAATTTTAACACTGCAGTGAAACAGAAATGTATCTCAGCTAACACCTTCTGTGTCACCACCTCTCCTCTGCAGGCCCTTCCACTTCCATTTGATGCCCTGAAACTGGGCCCTTGCCATACCACTACTACTAGAGTGAAAGGTTGGTGGGAACAATTTCATCTGACCTACCCAAAAAGGTCCTTCATGTCCCAGGTATTTTTCCTAGATACCATGAGGCAAAAAACCAGGACACCAAGGGCAGAACTTATCAATCACTTCATTACCCCACCATACTCTAAAACGCCTATTAATTATCATAAAATCATCCCATTCGAAAACACACTCTTCTGCTTCAGGTACTCCGAGAACTCTCATCCTGGCGTCTCTTGCATCTTCCCCTTCAGCTTTGTTTACATCCTCTGAGATTTACATTCCTTCTTTAGCCCATGCAAAGCAAGAGATATTCCTGGCATCTGTGTGTGCATTGCCATGGTTACCTAGTTCATCTGCAGCAAAATGGGTTGGTCCATGACCTGACACCGCAGCTCCAGGAACACACTCCTCCCTTGTCCACTGCTTCTCAACCTCTCCGGCTGCAGCTGTTCTTTTGGAAAATCTCAATGCAAGCAACAGTAGCATACCCAACACAAATGCTCCCAAAGCCTTTAGCACATTTTTTTCCTATACAGTGTCTCTAAGCATGTTTTTTGGCAGGCCCAGTTCTCGAAAAATTCCAAACAATTTTTTCCAGCAAGCCATCATCAACAGCACACCTGCAGATTTGACCCGCTGCATTTTATTTGAGGGTGCAGTCTTTACTTGGAAATTTAGCCTCAAAAGAGGCTATGAGAACATGCTTATGAGAGCATGCTATGCTTATGAGAACACTCGTGGCCACAAAGCTACCTGAGTCTGTCAGGGAAGAACAAAGGTTTGGGGCACAACAATAAAGACCAAGAAGTCTTAAACAAGGGCCTCAGCTGGATGGGGGGGGACATACAGCTCCCTCCCAGTTTGGGTTACTTTGGTGTCATAAATTTTACAGTAAAAATTGAATTAACTGTGATCTGCTGAGATATTAGCAAGTCAGACATCACTCCTAAACAAGTGATCAATATCAAATGAGGTATAAGCAACAAAATATTGATAAAATATAATGAAGACAAATTTCAATCCAGGCAGAAGGCATATACATCTCCACAACTGGCTCAAATTTCCACAGAAACAAAGCTTATTAACTTTGTTTTTTAAGCAACATCACTCTCACAAGTTTTTTTCTCCAGGCAATATTTATAACAAAATAGATACATAAAGTGTTATGAAGAATCCCTGCTCACACCATTCATCTGTTCCCATAATTAATGTTTCTAATATTCATACCAAATTTGACCTATTTAAATAAACTTGAAGCAATGATGTAATATCTGGAAATGGTACACTAAATATGTGTACCACACAACGTCAAGGCAAACACAGATGTATCTTATGGTGATTCTGAAACACAAATACCAATGAATCTCTGTGAGGAAACCAAAAGCTGGTAAAATTCAAAATGGCTTTGCAGTCATATAGTTATGCAAAATAAAGTGAATTTCTCCACACCTGATTTAGCATGGCTGAAACAGAGTGGGTAATTTGTCTGCAGCTCAACAGCAAAAACAGCCCCAGTCAAATGAAAAATGAACACAAAAATGACAACCTGTACACCTACCTTTTCCATTTATTGTTAATGCTGATGCAATTGTGGCTGTTACTGGCACTGGCAATTGTGGCACTAATGCATGTATCCTTGGTCGGCTCCCCATCCTAGCACGCTCTGCACCAGGTCCTAGTAAAGCTCCCACAGGTTTTTCTGCTGCTACTTCTGGTGCTACAGAGTCATCTTGATCCTGCTCTATATGGTCCATTTTATCTGGGCTTTCATTCTGGAAGCCATCAACTGTTGTCCGGCTCTTAATTGGACTTTTGGGCACTAGGATTTTAATACCTGATTTTGCAAGGTCCATATTTTTACGTCCAGAAAGCGATGGTGAATTGTTTTTCCGGAACTTCTGTGCGGCAGAAAAAAGTTGATTATTTTTTGACTCGTGTTCTTTACTCATAACTAAAGATTTAGAAGATGTCTTTGAAAAAGAACTATTGGTAGATCTAGAAATTTGTTTTCTGGCATTATTTGGAGAGGTCCTGTTTGTCCTAGTTAATGTGCTTTCTTTCTGCTTTTCATTGTGGCGTCTGTTAAATTCATGTATATATTCCTCACAATTAACAAGGTGCTGTTCTGGCTCCCAAGTATCATCCTCGCTGTCGTATCCTTTCCATCGCACTAAATACTCTGTTTTTCCTTTCTTGTTTTTCCTCTTGTCAACAATTCTCTCTACCTGTTAAAAAGCAAAAATACGCATTAGACATGGGCAGATACACAACTTAAGAGAGCAACTTGCATGTAAATAATTTGTTACATGTAGGCAGATTTTTAAAATATATTTGTAGTTTTGTAATTCTGTACTGTAGCTCTATAGTACTACAGTCTTTCACTGCTGACTGGAAATCCCTCTCTTTAAACCTCAGATTGTTACTTTTATCTCAAAAATATGTTCCAGAATACCAAAGTTGTTCTTCACTAAGTATTGTACGTGCACGAGAATCTGAATGTGACATATCAAAATTGACAATCAGCACTGACCTCAGCAAAGCTCTTGCACCAACTTCAATGTGGACAGATTTCCCTCTTTGAATATAGAGGCCATGTTTAAATATGCTGTATAAATACAGTGTATTTACCTTACCAAACTTATCAATTTGATATTGTTTGAACAATTTGCTTGCTTAGCATAAGGCATATGTGAGAATCTCTTACTTACAGTGAGCTAACCTTTAGCTACCGGGGACAATACAGAACAGCTTAGGAACTGGGGCAAATTCAGACAATTTTTTGTAGAGGCTTCTTGTGAAAACAGAGAATTTGTTTTTGCCAGAGCCTTTGATACACATACTTGAACAAATTACCATGCCTCACTTATCTGCAAATAGAAATGATATTTATGTCACAAGTATTAAGCACGCACATGCTACAACTGCATGTGGGACCCATAGGCTGGAGGAATTCAGGCACTGGGGTAAAGCAGGCAGGGCAGACAGCAGCAGCTGCAGGGACAGAGGCTCATGTCTCGGACCAAAACTTACTCCAATCATGCTAATCCTGTGGAAAGGGAATTCTTTTACAAAAAAAAGATATATAAGTGCAAGGCTAGTCTTGGGATTTCCCCTTTTTATTTAATTTTTCCTATCCAGGCTGATTCTTCTGGTAAATCCTCCACCCCACTTCATTTCAGTTATGGGACTGCTACACTTTTCTTACTCAACTCACTCATCTTTTCGGTATTTAAAAAAAAACCAAAAAAAAAGGCAGAGATTTGGGATTTGGGACTATTACTTATTAATTTAACTCCCAGCCCTTCACGAACAAAGACCATGCATAGAAGCCAAGATCACACCTACCTAGAAGAACCTCTGAAGAAAGAGTGACATTTACTGGAGTGGCATTAACCAAGTGGAATGTCTACAGAACAGTTTAGAATGATGGGAGAAAAATACAAGTACGTATGGTGCAGATATAAATGGTTTCCATATATGGTATATGATTCATTACCAAATCACTTGACTGCTGACAACAGATTCTCTTAAGAGTGCATCTCAATTTCACACGTGGCATGCTATCATCATGTACTCCCTGGTTTTCAACAGTAAGGTTAAATGATTACTATTATTATAATCTCAGCAGCAATATAAGGACATACCCTACAACTGCATGTGATACCCTGCAGGTGTTGTACTATGCTGGCCTGTCATCAGGATGTTGCTCAGCTCTGTCTGCAAAGGTCTTAAAAAAACTCAACCAAATCAACAAGACAAAAATAAAAACCAAATACAAACAAGCTCCACCTTTGCCTTCTTAATCAGTTCAATGCATTCTTTGGAGATACATGCAATATAAATTGTCCAAATTTTATTTAAAATCTTAAAACACATTAAAATACATTAAAACTATTTTTATTCTGATTATTTAACTTTTTTGCAGTTACTGGGCTTAAACAAAATGCAGTGAGAAAAATGAAATTTTTTTTTCCATGAAACTATTTAAGGACATCTTAAAAGAAAATACAACTCCAAATAAGAAAGTCACTGTGGAGAAACATGCTGTCAATTTTTTTTTAGTAGAAACTGAGTAAAAAGACCTTCAAATATTAAGTCAGAAATGTTAAATTAAAAACTAAGAACAAACTCATGAATCAAGCTTCCTATCTTGTCAAAAAAGCAGTTAGTCTGCTAGTCTTGCTTTTCCTCTCCACCTCTCCTGACCTTCTAAAATAGATTTTAAAAGCACGATTCTCAGAGAGAGATCTCTACTACTAGGAAGGTATTTTTATTCTCTAGTAGGAAATCTCTGTAATGAACAGCACAAAGTTCTGCTACTGTCTTTCAATACTGAAAGGCCACCCATTATGGACATGCCTTTTTCAAGTAGGAAGCCATCCCTCTCATCCAAAAAACCAGACACCTTGCAGAGATAACAGATGAACTCTAGGACAGGAGACACAAAAATCCATTCTTAACCCAATGATTTATGAAGTAAGCACAATTGCATAAAGAAAAGTTATATTTAGCTGTATTGTCCAAGCCTGCAACAAAACCTACTTTGACATATCTCTTTTTGATTAAAAGACATTTTTTTCCTAATCCTTTATTTTTTCTTGAATACATTTTTTATTTACAACACAAAAATTATAGCAATTAACCTATGATGCACAATTTATCATGCAGCTTCAGAGCTTTAGTGAGGAACTTCTTTTTTTGGACTGACTCAGTTTGGTTAGTCTGACTCCACTAGATGCACTTAAAAAACTGCTCAGGAATATTCTGCCTCAATACCTTTGCCGATGATAACAGCTACGTAAGTGTTCCTCACCCAGAACTGGGTGCAAGACTACATCCTTTGCCATAATCACACTAGAAATGCTGACAAGTACTTTGTGACAACTACCATTTCTACAATGTCCCATGCCCTGTGGCATGGGGTAGTACTTCTTTTTAGAGATTAAAAGGTTCTGTACTGCAGGACTTGCCATTAATGATTAGTTTTCAAGTGTTGTGGATCACAACAAAACAGAAAATAACATAAAAAAGGATAAAACAGGTGTGAGGGAAAGTTATCAGGCAAACTACCTGGGTGGCAAAAAAATAACATCTCCCAGTTTATTTTAGCATGCTAAGTTATCACTTTCCCCACCTGGGGGGTACTAATCAATGACACTCAAAAACTCAGCCAGCAGAAGAACTGACAGAAAAACAATAAACTGTTCAGAGGCATAATCCAACAGTGAAATACACAAATTATAATCCCATCCACCACAACTATACCTGAGATTTCCCGTCTGTAAAATGGTAAATTCCCCTTCTATCCATGAATGTGGAAAAATTAGTTCATGCTTGCTCTCCCTCCCTGGGGATTTTAATCGCTTTTATTAGCAAATTATACAGAATTTATACTCAAAAAAACCCCCAACGAACAAACAAACAGACAAAAACAATGTATGGTTGCAGGCTGAAGTGCTGTCTGGCTACAGCTGCACCAGGTGAAAATGGCAACACTGCAACTCCTCCTCCCCATCCTGTGCTTGGAGAAAACAGCTCCTCCCCATCTGTCAACACAACTTCTGTAATTATTCCCTAATGTAGTTCTGTCAAAGTGACCTGGTTTAGATATTAAGAATACCTGAGCTAATGTAGGCATCCTGAAATAACTGGTTTGGAGAGCAGCCACATATGCGGTATTTTCTGACACATCTAAGAGGACTGCAACTTTCAGCAGAGGACAACAAACACCTATGGGCTGGACTGGTCCAGTAACCTCATTGTCAGGAAAAGGACATGCATTCTTAATCCCTGATGAAAGATCTTTAGTTCAGGTCAATAAAAGTAAGCATGAAATTCAAAAGAACATTCTCAATCTAAAGCATGATAATTTGGGCACATTTGTAAACACGATATAAGGCATAATCTCTGTCATTATATAAGTATATATATTAAAAAGATCACACTTTAGTTTAACAGAACATTTGAAGAAATTAAACTAAAGGTACAGCTGTAGAGATTTGGGAAGGCAACAAAAACCAGAAAGACCAAAATAAACATATGTGGGCATGTAAATATTCAATGAGTATTGCCTTGTTTATAATAAATCCATTGTGCATTCCCATTATGTTCTTTTCTGTCCTCACATTCATGTCAGGCTAAATTAATTTAAAATTTACAGAATAGAATCTATTTGACTTCTTACTCTGTTATCTGGAAAATGTAGGAGAAGGCCTTGTTCTGTTAGCTGAAGGCTATGTTTACATTACGCTTTTGGTTCAGAGCAGTAGTGCAATTTGGAAGCAAATCCTTCTCTCCTCTGCACTATTCCTGCTTACTGTGGAATGGTTTTGTTCACAGGCCAGTTTTGATATACAGGATGTGAATTCTTTATGGAGAAATATAAACTGGAAATGGAAGCGTACCAATGCAATGGTGTTATCTGTCACGCTTCAAACCCTAAGGGGGCACACAGATCCAAGCAAGTAACACCTCTGAAGAGTTTCAATACGTGTAGTGGCATGGATATTTGATCCTGAGAGGCTCCACTAAATCTAGTCCAAAATAAAAGTGCTGCACAGCAGAATATGCAAATGTGGGGGTCACAGCACTAACTGCTTCACTCTACTCTTTTTCTCCATTTGAGCCAAATTACTACTGTAGATATCCCCTGAGTCAGAGACAGAAACTAAAATAAGCAACATGACATACACGTATGCACTACAAGTGAACAGTCAACCTTCCTTAAATTGGAAACTGTTTCACACACAAATGGGACTGAAATGATCCCCCATAAGCAATCAGCAATGTTTACAAGTGATTATATCTTCAATTTATTAAAATCTTGCAGAAGTCAATGATAAACAGTATTCCAATACTTCTTATTGCAAATAAATGCATTCTACATTAAAAAAATCAACTAATAAATAGCGGCACACAACACAAAAACCATTAAGTGCCACGTTTTGCTTGAAGTAGTTTTGGGAAAACAGTTATTCAAAAAGACATTTGATGAGAATGTCAAAACACACCTGAAGGTCTGTAAAATGTGCACTAAAATCTTAGATGTATGCATTTTATTAGAAAACACATCATTTCCCATGGGATGACTTAAAGCCAGTTCAGAGTTCTCACTGAAGTTCGCACCAGCAGGGAAATTTTAAAAACAGCTTAACAAGTACACTTAGAATATCAAAATCTGTATCGAAAAGAACAGCAAAAAACCAATATTGCATGGTTTAGGTTCTAATAGCATCATTAAAAAATTACACTAGGATATAATATAAATTCAAGAGTTCATCTTCACTGCATGAAGCTCCATGTTGCTCCGGTCATGCGAGCCTGGGAGTGCACACATAAGCCTGCTGCCACATGCTCCTGGAGCTGACTGATTTGATTAGCAGAACAGACTGATTGGATTAACAGCCGACAAACTGCTGTAAACTGAGCTGCTGCATCCTTACGGCATGGCTGACCAGAGTGTCTGTGCAGTACAGGACTGGTCATGGTGAAGGCCGTATTACACATATATTTTCCTGGAAGCCAGAGCTGTACAAAATAAATGTGAATCAGACGTGGGCAGATCATTGCCTTTCTGTCAAATTGGCGACAGCAGATGATACAGCTTTTGTGTTACTTTTGTGACAGTTCTGGGATGAGGGATACCTGATCTGGCTCAAGGCCTGCCAATACAGAGCTCACCAACTCGATTATCTTCAGGCAATTGGGACCAGCAGGATGAATTCACATAGGATCATCACTTCGCAAGCCACAGCCACTCCCAACCTCCTTTGGAGGAAGCAGTGTGTGCAGTGAGGTTGAAACACATTCACGTCTATGAGCAGGAGTCCCACAAGGGACTAAGACACTTCCTGTGGTTCTTCATGCTAGCAGTGCAATAAAAAGAAATGCATAGCTGAACCCTCCTTTCAAAAATTAAACAGCCGTGCTAAAACAAATATTAAGATTTTTCTTTTTCCCAAGCTCTATTTCAATCAAAGGCTGTCCATTCCTTTAGGATTCCTGGACACAAGTCATGCAAGAGCTGACTTTGTGGTTATCTGCAACATCCAATTAATATAGTGGCCTGCAAGTTACAATTCACATTTTAATTCACCCTCTATATAAATTTCTAATAAAGTTGCCTATAAAATTACAATTGTCCCAGTCAAGCTCATTATTTATCATCAAGTTTTACATCCTTTCATTGTCTTAGCAAAGACAATAGACAAAATATTTAATTACTGCATTCTCATCAATGCCAGTGATTCCAGGGACTCACAGCTATGGTGTACGCCATGCCTGGTTGCACAGCCACCTCCTGAAAAAGCACTTCAGAAAGTTTTATACCTCATACCTACATAAAAAAAACTAATCACCATACGTGCAACTCCTTTATGATGCATTAAAAAGTGCAAATCACAATCAGAAAGTAAATCTTTGTAACAAACCTTTCCCATACAGGACATCAGGGAAACGGGTGTGGAGGGAGGACCTGTGACAGAGTCACTTTGCTTTAGAGAATTAACTCCCTGGATAAACAGTTTGCCTGAGATTTACTTCCTCACAAGTCATCACTGGTGATTGATGCTAAATTGTCAGCATCACAGATCTTTCCAGATATAATTTACAGAGAAATAATTACAACCATTGCAATGCAAGTTAGAGCCTACTACAGAATTTATCAACTGCTTTACTCTAATTATAGTCACCTAGGTATTGCAAGAATGGTTAGAAAATCTCATTTTATCAACTCGCTGTTTGCAACAGTTCTAACCTTTTATTTATACTAAGGTAAGACAGACATACATTTTCTATTTTGCACAAAAGCAGAATGAAAATCCATGCAAAGCAGTTAATATCTGTACAAACATAATATAAACAAACACCTGCAACAATGGATTCTTATCAAACATGCACTGTTTACCTCCTCTTGAAATAAGAACAAGTAGCATCAATTAGCCTTATCATTTTAAATGGAAAAGGTCCTAATCAGAAGAAACCTTTAAAAACCACTAGCACTGGATTTAGGATACACATTTTTGGCAGTCAAAGCTATTACATAAGTATCGCTATGTTATTAAGTTATTAAAATTTTTATCATTACTAGTTACTAGAGGATTCCAACATCACCCACATATAGAATGCCAAAGGAAATTCTTCCCATCTTCATTTGTAAAAGCTGCATGTCAGGAGGCAAATCCTGGACATTTTTTTCTCAGAGGTAAATATTCTGTCTGCACTTGTCAAATTCTCTTGCTTGTACCTCTCCACTGCAGTCACGAAAAGTGAAAGTCTGAAAGTTGGTGCTACCAATGTTTTGCCAAATTAAAAAATATAGAAAACCAAAATGGATACTTATTATTGGCAGCTCTGGCAATGTGAAAAGAAAAACTGTCACCCCAAGATACCCATATTTTGAGTGTGATAATTTGGGAAAATGTAGAAATAATCTAAAGCTACCTCACAACTTCAACAGCTTGACAACTATTTACTTAAAGGATAAGGCCAACAGAAATATTGTCACTTTGTCCTTCAGCTAGAATAATACAGACTAGCAAATAAAGAATTTGTCAATATTAAGCATCAGGACTACAGACTTGCTTTCAAAGCAGGAGAAACTGGACCTTCAACAGTGCTCAAGTACAAATGACTGATAAAGATTCAAAATATTTTATCTAGAAGAGTGTCTTAAGGAGAGAGTAGGTCACAGAAAAACTGCACTCTAAGTGTTAGAGAACACTTTGTTACACCTAAGCAAACTTCAGCAATGGGAATTGTAACAAGAGGAGCAGAAAGAAGAAAATCATAGGACAGTTGAAGGGTGAACTTGGTATGCTGTAGTCAATTTATCAAATTTTACTTAGTTCTACAACAGTTTCATTTACCAACACCAAACGTGGCTTTTCAGCAGCCTACTGCTTGCAGAAGCAGCAGTGACAAGTCTGCTACTGTAGATCAGATCTACTGTAGACCCGACCAAACCTCAGTAAGAAGGGACACAGACCTCAGCTCTTAGAAGCTTATTCAGTAGCAGTCTCTTCTTCCTTTTTCCTCTTAGAGGTCCTGGGATGCTAATTCTAAATATACTAGCAAGAGCTTTCTCTGGAATCGTTCCTTCCAAGAAGGCATATACATATACATACTTATAGCCTCCTACCTGGCTCCTCTCACCCTTGCATCAAAAGCTTATTTCAATAAGAAATAAAGCTTCTGGATACAAGACCATGACTGAATTTTTATTTTCAAATACAAAGATGCTAAACAATTCTAGATCATAGTTAAGAACAACATTATTTGCTGGCTCCTTCTGTATTCCTTACCTCAATGCCAACATGTCCTAGAGGAACGTGTGTCCCTGGTCACTCTGCCTGCAATATGACTCCTCTCAATACTTGATCTAGAAAAGCTGATGATTTGGAAATTTCCCCTAATTAACCAACCTTAATGCTTGCACAGCTGCCTCTTAGTTCTGACATTCTGTTTCTTTAAGATATTTATTATTAGTGGAAACATATATTTCTCTGGTTTGGGTCTCAAGTCCCTCCATCTCTACATCTTTAGTCTGAAGCTAAACTCCTTTCTTATTTAATATCACTGCAGCTTCCACGACTACACTCTTCCATTTGCTTTTGTAATCAGGCTGTGGGGTACAAATAAAGCTGTGGGATCACTGATAACTCTGCTTGAAAAAGATTCTTCTAACTTTCAAGGTTTTAAAGTTTATTTGTAAAAACAGGTTCAACAACGTTCGTCCAGTCTGCACCTTCCTAACAACAAAAGGCTCGGAATATGTACAAATAAGTTCACGATCTTCACACATAATTAGCTTTTTAATAGGCCTGCACATTGCACATGTGTAGTACAAGTTTTGCAATAAGGTATGTATTCAAATGACTTTCTTGTTTCACCAGTATTTGTAACTTTAAGGGTTTCCTAAGCTTCATCTTTCAAACATGTCAATCAGAAATAAAACTAGCCTACACTGCATCACTGATTTTAACACAGGTATACCTCCTGCTGGTATAATCTGCATGAAGATACATTCCCAATAATTACCATTTTCCTGAAATGCATCTAATGCTTACGTATATTTGAACATCAATCACTAATTATTCAACCTAACACATCACACTGATATTAAAACTCCTGAATCAAAGGGATTGATGACTAAGATTAGTTTTTGCTGTCTTGAAAATATGCATTGTCTTAAGGTCTGTTACTTACTGATCCTATCCACCATCAATTCATATATGCATACTAAAAGTAACAGACACTAGTTATTAATCTGATTACTCTGGTGTTGGTTAATAAAACACCTCCCATTTCAAAATCCTTCATGCTTTGGCAAGGACAAGAAAGCAGAAAAAGCAACGTGTTTTAGGCTTGGAAAATGGCAGCTTCATTAATAGCCACTTTTGTTGAGGTAATTAAAATCATCTTTCAATAATTCAGATTTTTTTAAAAAGCTGGATAGCAGCAACTTCTCTATTGCATGGTCAAAATGAATTTCTGAAGCAACATACATATAACCTTCTTCATAAGTATCTTCTATTTCCTGTAATATGGAATGAAGTAGGATAAGGAAAAACACACGCAGTTTCCAGAACTGGGTAATAAAATATTTTAAAAGGTTATTTTTTACTCAAAACACTTCATCTTGAACATTATTTTTCTCCAGAAAGCATCATCCTAACACCAGCTGTAGCATGAAGTAGCCATTGAACTCTTGATAAAACACTTAAAAATTGTGCCCTTCGAGGTCACAACATGGATATTAAAGTAACCTGAACTATTTGTACTTCAGATTTTGTCACTGCTCTTTAAAGCCTGGGAAAAGTTAGAGCTTTTTCCTAAAAAAGGACCACAATTGAAATCTCCACTTAGGCAGAAATGACACAGCACTATAACTTGGTAAAGTCCCTCCTCAAGAGCAAAAGAACCATGAGTTACTTTCTACAAGTACAAATGTTCATCTCTGTCTGCATTCCAGTCTTTCCCCCTGCACAGATGTCATATAAAATAATCTGCCAACTTTCTATTATAACTACAAAAATACTGTAAGCAAACTATCACGTGCTTTTTTGCAGAGGAAGAACTTATTTTTCTGTATTTTCCACCAGATATGGATACCATATTGGCTTTTGGTACATGCTTACCCACCTGCTGGACTTTCTTTTGTTCTTTGGAAAACAATAAAATCATCTCTCATGCTATCGCCGTCACTTTCAGTTGCTTTTTATTCCTTTCCCTCTGTCCCTGTGTGAATCTGATACTGTTATTTGCAGTGCTTGTTCTAATCCCACACCATCGTTTCCTCTCCAAAATATGCCTTGAGGATTATTTTCCTCATAATTTTATACTGTAATGGTGTATTAAACCCTTACTCATTTCTCTAGATTCAACACTGAAGCAATTTGTAAAATACTCTGCAAAATAACACTTTTTATTTAAAAAAAAATAAATTTAAAATCGTGTTCAATCTATGCAACTGTTTGTAGTACAGCAACTGTTCACAAACAGGTTTTATTAGACAGAAAGTACTTCAATTTAGACCCAAACTTTTCTTTTTGCCTTAGTTACTTCACTGATAAATCTCAAATTATTTCTATAGTGTAGAGAATAAATGACTGTCTCACCTCTTTGTCTATGAAACAGACATTCACTAATGCGTGTGCATGAAGAATTGAGACTTAAACATGTAATATGCTGGCACCTATTTTCCCATCCACTGTGCCTTCTCATATCTGAAGTCAGTTTAAATGTGCACTGTAATCATGAACACTTTTTTACTTAAGAGCTGTTTTTCACATGTAATACCTTAGCCTTATTGCTCTTTCTCCATCGAAAAAACTCTGATATCCAAAGTAATACCACAAAAAGAAAGTGAAAGTTTACATAATATTATCTTCACATTGCAAAATAAGCATTATTTATAGTTGCCTGCACTGAGGAACAGTCATCACAGGCCAGTGTCACCAGCAGGGAGCTACCCTTCAGAAACAGCTACTGCCTCACAAAACCTATTTTCTACAGAAGTAATGCCAGTCGGCTTCTTTGCACAAAGAATTCCTCAAATTCAGGGTATGCTCAGGCAAGGTCTAGCATGTTGGTCTTCCAAACTTCTAACCTTGGCAATCCCTGCATCCATAAAATAGAAATAATTGATTTAGAAGCAAGTTTCCAAATTCCAAGAATATGGCATCATAGTTATTTTATCATAACCCAGTTACAGCACCATTGAAATATAAAAGCATATTTTGCTTTCTTTAAAATTTGGCTGGAAGGACAGGTGAGAGTTCCTTTTATTCTATACATTTGTCTTTATGCTTAGCATTATTACTGCATAATTATAGTGTATCCAAAGAAATCATGCTGCAAATTCCTTGTCAAGTGTCCCTCTGTTTATAGAAATCGTCACATTTTAAAAACATTTGGAATTCAGAATCTTCAGTAAAACAGATACTTTCCCTTTTATCAGGTGCCACTAATTAATCTGTTCATTTGTTGTCAACGCCCAGTACCACCTGTAAATTTAAAATAGCTAGTGATTAACTTGAATATATTTTCAACCATGTCGTGGGTTTACCCAGGAAGGGTCAGTCTTGCAAGTGACCTATGGTGCAGGAAGCAGTGCACCTTGCTTCCTGGGAAACAGAGCCAGTGACCAGCTAGTTTTGAGTATTGATGGGTGTATAATCCAATTAAAAGTTGTTCCGCCTCCAGGGAAAAAACCATATTTAAGAGAGATACACCTGAGAAAAAATCCTCTTTCTTGTCCTGTTGTTGCCAGAGAAGCAAGTCCTGTACTTCTCTCTCGGGTAAGGCTGGGCCCTTGCCCTTCCCCCTC